>BQMF02000519.1:0-274828 GCA_027922465.2 Turritopsis dohrnii
AACATGTTGTAGGAAGAAAAGGAGGTATACATAAGAAAAACTTAAAAGCATCCTGTGATTACTTGAGAAAGTATCTTTGGAAAATAGATAATAGATATACCAAAAAGAGATTTTAACTAGACTATAAAATCTATAAGATTTTATGTTGGAAAACCAATGTTAATTTTCTCACCTCAGGTCCTAAGAATTCACTCAATGTAGACCAATCAGAATCTTCTATTTGTATATCGTCTATGTTACTTGAAGTTGTGTCTGCAACAAAACCTGCTATCGGCTCTAAAGGAATGACGAAAGATCTTCAATAAAATTGTGGAAACAAAGCACCGGCTGAGATCTGTCAATTCTTAGGTTTCCCTTCATTTTGTGTACTCCTACACCCAGTGTCTTGATGATGGTGGTTTCCACACATTACTGCTAACACTATGTTCTAGCTTGACTAAGAAGGACATCTGTAGGAATCCACAGTGAACTTATGAATAAGAGACATTTTTGATAAATTTACCAATACTCATTGAGAATAAAGAGAATGACGTCATTTCAGTATTATTTACTATTTACTGTTATAAAAGAGCATTTAGGCAATTTCAACATCTAGTCACTCTTCACTAAAAGCAAATCTCAGCTAGTTTATCAAATGGCAGCAACTCCTCATGTTGATTCAATTCACACTTTGTAAAATTAACACAATGGCATTATTATCATACTTTCAAGTTCACCGTATTGTATATATTGGTCCATTTGAGCCATAAATGCATCTTGATAAGCCTTCTGTTTTTCTTGAGATTGCTGTCTTTCTAGTTCCTTAGGGATTCGCTTGGGTTCCATGCTAACAGTTGCATTGTCTACCAATTTCTTGGCAGACTCAGCTTCAATAACAGTGTTCTCTTGGCTATCACACATCATAGATTTCTTCATAGTATATTCAGCACTAAGATTGCCAGGAAAAAATGCAATTAAAATAATACAGACTCTAAAGCTTTGTGTCAACTCAATAGCAATAAGCTATAACTGCTTCTTAAAAAGCCCAAATACTATGAGCACAATGAGACTTAAAGTGACATATTTTTGTGATAGAGGAAGCTAGATTCAATTATACCTGTAGTCAGTTTGATCAAAAGCTAAAAACATATTTAACCTTGTAACAGAAAATTTATGCATAATAATTTCCATATCCATTAAATTATTAGTGCTAGAAAAGAAGGATAGCTGTAAAGGAGAAATAAGTTTAAAACATCAAAAGTTTGTCTTTTCTTGTACTATTTGAAACAGCTTTAAAAATGATGAAAGTCAGTTTGTGGATTTTCGAAAATCGCTTTTTTCTGTTCCTGAGAAACTTATGATCCTCACTTTGCTGTTGTTGTGTTGGAAGAGTTTGAACTGTGACAGTTTGACAGAGGTTGCTGGAATTTGGTTTGTAAAATAATGAATTTTGATAGTGCATGAGCAAACTCAATGCACCTTTAGAAGATTTTTTTAAATGCCATTTCAATCCAGGGATATAGAATTGACCACGCAGACCATTGTGGTCTATACTATGACTGGACAAAAGTGTGATCAACAACAACCATCACTTGAATCAAACCTAGTAAAACCTATGTGGATGCATCCCCTGATCCTTAAGTCCTTCCTTAATAATAACATACCAACAATACTACAACAAACTACCATATAAATGCCATAGAAAAGTACAAAAATAAACACAAAAGGTGCAACTAAGGGTAGATGGGTAGTGAAATATCAAAACTGAATTTCTAGGCAGGTTCAACATTAGACATTTTGATTACTAAGGCCGTAATAACACACTAACAATAGTTTTCAAGTCAAAATTACATTTCTCCATAATGATAAACTTTTTCATGATCTTGCATTTCTTAGGTAAATAATTTGAGCACAAGATTAATTTCCTTTTTCATTAACTCCGAATGCCAAAAAAGTAGATTCAAATGTCTAATAAGTCTAATATAGGGCAATCCAATTAAAAGTAGTATAAAGAGTCAACAGATTTTGTTTAGAGACCTCTTACTTAGGGATGAAACATCAAAGTTTTCACAGAGAATAAAAACACAAAACTACTTACTGCTTTGTTTCGCACAATTGACTTAGTTGCAGTTTCATTTCCAATTTTTGCATTTCAAACTCGAAACGTTCACAGGCATCTTCATATTCTAATATCAATGCTTCAATTTTCTTGGTTTGTTGTCCAATTGATTCTAACAGATATTCGAAAATTTCTTTTATTATAAGGACAAAGAAAACAATAAATTGAAGAAAAATACATATGTTATCCAAATAACTTTGTTTTACATAGTGTCTACAGAAATTCATGTACACACATAATAGAACACATTTCTCACATTTCGTGCACACAAAAAAACAACCTATTGTATGTACAAAATCTTCATAGAGGATAGAAACGACAGAAACTATTATACCAATTCTATCTTGAACAATTTCAACTTTAGCAATCACTTCCGGTAGAACAACAAGATTTCCATGTAATTCGTTTAAAAATTGATTTGATCGTTCCCAATCCTTTACAAATGAGTTGATAGTGTGTTCCACTTCCTGTGAAATCAAAATAAATGAAAGGGAAAAGTATGTAGATGGAAGATTGTTTCACAGAAAGTGAATAGACCCATGTTACACAACAACATACAAACCTCAGCTTTTGTAACATTCTTGATTGACTCATTGTGCATTTGGGCCCAATTTTCTTGAAACCTGGTTTAAACAAATACCTTTCTATCATAATGAATGAAGTGAGGTCAATTGATTGGTTCATCAGATTGATAAAATTTACGTTTGGAATGAAGTGAAATGTTTTTGAAAATTAAAATATTAAAGATAATAAACTGTTATTATGTAGAGCTGAGGGTTGCACTAAGCAGATGTCAGTAGAAATAGAACAAATGAGAAATGGCCTGGGAATGAGCAGTTGTTTATTATTAACAATACGCTCAAACAAAGAAAAAAAAATGATTGGCTCCCTCGTGGAGATTATCTCACAAGAAAACTGCTGACACACTTCTTTCTCGGCCTTAGTTTATTATCTTTGACCAATCAGATTATTAACATTACATTGTAACTGCAAACATAAACTATTTGAGACTAACTGCAAAAATAACTGACCTTTTAAATAAATCATACCCAACATCTAAGTTAACTGTAAGAATGTAATTTTCCCTGTAAAAAAGAATCTCATTTTAGGCTTATGCCCAGCAAATACTAATCCTATCAAACATGACTCCATGCGAAGCCTAATGACGACACTAGAAGTAATAATGATAATGAATAAACAAACTGGTATTCATGTCTACAATTAAATTTTTTCTACCTCAAGCTTCCACCATCCTCTGTTGCAAGAACTTTTCTAAAATGATATGATGTAGAAAATGTTTCACATCTTGATTTTTATTTCGTCAAAATCTGAAGAGAACTGAGCTCTAACTTAATGAAAAATTAAAAACTATTTGAACAGGTTGTACAAAAATAGGGTCTTGTAAGGGTCAAATCTTAGAAATGGAAAACTTTAGTTAAATAATTTTAAAATGACAGGAAATAGGAAAGAATATCAAAACGAAAAAGTAAATATATGTCAATGGTCATGATTAGCAAGTTACTAGCCAATTCAGTTCAAAAATAAATATTTCTTACCTGGCTTTTCTGTTTACAATTTTAGCTTCTTTCTTTGCCTTTTCTGCAATAGATTTCCAACTGAATAAAAAACAAAAAATGTTTCAGTAACTAAGAATCAGCCTTTTTCATATTTTTAACTAATTAAACACAAACTTTTCACTTGCATATGGTTCAAAGCAAATTCCTTCTCATCATGGCTTTAAATAATACATTAAAGTGTGGTTTGTGGGTCATAAGTTTGCTCGAACTTTATGAAACAACATAAGTTCATTCCCATGTTAATGTCAACAGATATCCAATGCTCGTAACTATTTACCACAAACTTTTCATTGAATAAATATTCGCCATTGAAAGTAATGAAGACACAAAAATAATAACAACAAGTTTTATTTAAAATCAGCAGAAGCTTTTCAGCACAACCATCCTCAGTGCTAGTAAAAATGTAAACTTTTCACTTGTATACAGTTGAAAGCAAACTCATCATGGATTTACGCAATAAATGAAGGTGTGACTCATGTAGTCATAAATTTTTTCTAAGGTTATTGCACATAATGAAACTTCATAAGTTCATTCCAGTAATGCTAAACATGTCATGATATACTTATTTTTACTGAACAACCAGATGGGTTTGTGAAAGATTATCCATGTATGACACAAGATACTAACAGTATTTTTTAGTGTTTTTCTTGTATGAAAATACTGATAGTGGTTGACTTCTACAACCTTGATTAATAATGGACCAGTTTATGGTCTCATCAGCCATTATTTCAGAGGAAATATTCTATCTCCTAACAAGTAAAATGATAAAGTTTCATTGCACCAACTCTGTGGTTAACTGCTTGGAAAATTTAAAACTTAATTTTCAAATATCATTTGTGAGTGCAAAAGCACACCTATCACAACCATTGTTACAACGGTACTGCCCATCGTCAAAGACCGAAAAGCAATAATTTGCATCACAAACAGCAAACAGAACAAGACTGAAGACACCTTTGTAATTACAATACTGTGATTTACAGGAGTGTTGAACATTCAATTTGCACATATTGTGGCATTATCCCATCTACATTCCTTGACTTTTTAAAGCAATATGCCCAACACAATATCCTTCATGTCAGATCTAGTTGTTTTTATATAAATTATGATTCATGTGAACCAGGCTTCACAAAACATCAGTAAGATTTATACTGATATCCATTTGAGGCAACAAAAAGAACCATATGGTGCAAAACGTTTGCAACATCATAAAGTCAAGTTCTGAGATTTAATCTTCTGTTGCACTAATGCCATATTATATTTTAAAATGATTTGTGTGGAGTGTAAAGTGTAAGCAAGGTTTACCATCTGATGAAAGCTAATGTCATTTATATTAGAATATAAATTAGAACATATTATATAATTACATTTCATATGATTATATCTAATTTTAACTGTCAAAGTGATACTTTGAAGTAGAAGTAATTGAAATTTCGTTAAACATAACTGAAATCCTCCTTTGCGTTTTCCTTAGTAGTAAGTTCCATTTTTTGTGAGTAAAGGGTGAAGTATTCCATTAATATGCCCTGTATAAGCCCAATGATGACTAAATAACAATGAAAAGAAATATCGAAAGATAATGCAAAAACGATGGATCCTTATAATTCAGTTGACTTCATAAAATATTTTGTTTACGTTTGCAGCATTATTTATGAACATTTGAAAAACAGATGCTTGCAATGGATTCCTTCGAAAAGTATAAGTGATTGACAAACCTGGTTGATAATTCTTGTTGTGCAGTTTGCATTTTTTCTTTCATCTTTCCAAACGTTATCATCTTGTTGCCTAATTTAATTCCCTCCATATCTTAGTGTTTTTTTCTATCAAAAAAACAGGAGAGTCAAAAATGGTAATTGTAAAGATTCCCAAGAAATTATGCTCATTACATGTATCAAATTCTTTAAATCATAGCAAAAGAGTATAACTGTACATCATTTTCCATTGTGTCTATTGTCTACAAAAATTATGCTATAAAAAATAACCAAAGATTTCTGTAGATACTATTCTTATGTGATATTTCAAAAAGTTATGCTATATTCAGAAATTTGAAATCTCCATGATAACAGTGATCAAAGAGCTGATATATAATTTGCTTTACTTTGGTGAAACGTGTGGTTACAACAAGTAGTCAAGTAATTTGTCCGTAACACCAAAAACCATTATATTCAGCACACAATCTTGTAAGCATTCCCTTTACAGTTTACGAAATATTTTCGTCATCTGTCATCCTGTTTTTGTTTAAATCAGTGATTTGAGGTGCCTTTTCCACAATATCAATAACACGAAACCATTTGCGTTTACTCAATTTCCGACCCTCTTTTATGAGTACATAATCTCCTTCCCTGCATTCCTCATGCTCATCATGTGCAAAGTAGACTTTCTTATGATTCCAATACTAAAAAAATAGAGAAACATTTCGATTAAGCCATCTATATATGAGTCAGGCCTCGAAATTTCACGGCAACAATCGTTCCGTTACTGATATAATACGGAAACGAAGTATAGTTTATGTTAAAGTTTGAAATTTTGAGGCCTGTGTGATAAAAATACTTAATAACAAACTACATAAAGGCAGGGTTTTCGCGTTCCTAACAAAAAAAGCATTGGTTTAAGAGAAGATCTATAAGAAAATCTGTCTTTACATTTACCTTAAGAATAACAGGATGAAGCTTCAGGCTTGTAACACACACTTTTACTGTTTTAGTCATTTTAGTACCAACAACTTGACCTAAATACTGTGCCATGATTTTGACTAAAAAAATTATAGCTAACATCGATATTTTCATAATGGTGAAACATTCAATAGAGGAAAACATCTAAATTCCAGAAAGTAATACTAACAAATCAACGAAAGAAGGCAAAAAATTTTAATGAAGACAGAAACGTGAAAAATGACTTGCAAAAATAACCTTTTAGAGGCTACAGATCAGAAACAAGAAGCAATTCCTATAGAAATCCCTCACACAGAATAAAACTTTGACAGTTCATAATAGCTAACAGTTCTTAATAAAACATTCTTTACAGCATATAATACAAAAACACAAATTTTTTACAACAGAGAAACAATTTTATGTTTTTGAGTATTTGGGGGGAATTTTATAGTTTTTCAAATCTATAACATTAGCTTCTTTCAAAGGTATATTATCATGTAGTTTAGTAGATTTGTTTATGTTGAGTTTATAAGAATTCTCATTTTCTGACAGGGCAGCCTGAATGACTCCCATTGATAAAAACTCGTCAGTTTCTTCAGCTATTTTTATCTGAGTCATAATCTCATCATAGTCACTCAAATGTTTCTGTGCAAGGAAAGCTTCTCTGATTTTAATGTGAGATTTAGTAAGGGCTTCTTCATCGCCTGCAAATATGTGAGATCGTGTTCGTAATAATTGACGATAACAACCAATGACCTGCATGATTAAAAAGATATAATAATGAACTAAAAAAATAAATGGTTGATCGTCAGATCAGTACAGAAAACATTTGTAAAAGAGCTACCTTTGACTTCAGACTCATTGTATTGTTTGTGGTGTTTCTTTTTAAGTATATTTCCTAGAAATAATTACCATTATATAGTAGGTATTTTTGAAACAATTCAACTTGATGAATCAGTGTTATATCCTTGGAGTTTGATAATAAAATAAAAAACTTTTCAACTGATTATAGACAATGTACTGAAATACATCAAAGGAATTTCTTCCATGCATGCTCCCAGGAAAGAACAGTATTGGGGAAATATTATTTAAAATGGGTCATTCACATATCTCAATTTTAGCTTAAATAAAAATGTGTAAAAATGTGTCCACGTATCTGGAAAAAGAAGCAACAATAAGTCGTGTCACTGGAGATTTCACCCTGTGTTTTCAAAAAAAAAGATAAAAGATACTAACAATACTTAATCATTAAATGATCACAAAAATACTGCCAACACCTACAATCATTTTAGATGCATAAAGTCACTTTAAAAAATGACTGAACCGGAATATGTAAAAAATCTTAGTTATAGTCTATATTGATGCCAAAAAATAGAAATTTACTATGTAGATCCTAGTTTACTTGCCCATTGGTCTCACATATAAAGAATACTATTCCAGAAACACACAAGAAAGATGTTGGTACCAGCCCTATTGACCCCAAAACATCCGAAGATGTCATGATCTAACAGGCTGGTAGTAATAACACCAGGGACATGGTTGGTGTTTGTTCAGAGGGGGACTCAAAACCTATGTAAGTGCTGCCGAGCCAAAGACAAAGGAAATCTATTATATCTTTGTACAAAATTCAGGTATAAATGAGCAAACAGTTGGCTTGGATATTGACAGCTACTTGACCTGCATGGCAGGTTTAGGTTCAGGTTGCAGTTGCATTGCAGCCGTTCTGATCTAACTTTTGAAACTGCAGTACACCTAAAACTTGATAAGCCTGAAGCACCTACAGACCAATTATGTGCATGGAAAAAACAAAAATGTGTTACACAAGAACTAATTGAAAATATAAATTTAAAGAGTAAAACAACATTAACTGTAACTATTATTATGTCACCAAATAACACAAACAAGTTTTGTACAACAATTACTGTGCGGGGGAATTTTTATTTAAAATGTGAAGAAAATCACTTGAATTACAAAAAATCAAACTAGATGGTATCATACCTGAAAACCTAGACATAAGTGACCTTCAGGTTAAGTAGAAACATGAAGATATAATGTATTCCGGACACACTAGCAACCTTTAATGATCAAAAAATTTATGGAAAAGACACAGACTGTTTTTATTTTCACAACCCTACCTAAATAAACAAAATGTCAGGAAAATCACAAAATGTTTAGATCCAAAGGGAGTTGAAGAACAGGAAGAGGAAGAGCCGGAAAAGAAGATGATTTTTATTCAATGTAGGAAAAGTGACTGATAAATTTGAAAGTGATTTAAAACGTTTGTGGGTACCATGTAAGTTATTTCCACCAAAATCAGATTTCATTTGCCATCCCTGAAGCAACGAATTGAAAAGTCTCTAAAACGCAATGTATTATATAAAATTCTGTGTTCTCAATATACGTCAAGCTATGTTGGTCAAATGACATGACACTTGCTATGTCAATTTAAAGAGCACAAATGTATTGCAACACCGATTGGGAATCATTTTAAAGCTTGTGGTTGTGACCTAACAATGGATGACGTCAAAATAATTGCATGTTCAAGTAAATCAGTATGCCATTTAATGACACTGGAGGCATTACTTATTGATTCCATTAAACCAAATTTATAGGTTACATCAATAATGAGCATCATGTGTAATTCCGCAACAGAATCAGGAATAATTAAGAGGTATGAAAGTGCAATGGCCCCCTTCTTTGGTTACAAACAAATTTGATATAAAATAATATGTATGTATATAAATCAAATTAAATATCAAAATGTAACAAATTAGCTATATTATTAGGCGGCCATCAATATGTTGCGTTCGGGTCCACCGACCGACTGTCTTTTTTCCGAAAAACTCGGAGAAGCGGTAAAATTGTCGGGGTTTTTTGGCTTAGTACGTAACGGGAAATTTTTTATCACTCAACCTTCGTGACGAACGCACGTACGCCATTTGTCAAGCCCATTACTTGAAAAAAGTACCCATCCCATACATTGGGAATTTATTTTCTAGAAAAACCCAACAGAAATTAGTACCAACCGACCGACCGACTCGAAAATATTACTATTCAGGACCCGAACACAACATATTATTGATGGCCGCCTTATAACAGTTAGGACCACTCGACCAAAACTTGCGATAAAAAGCGTTTCATACTACTTTACGACAGCCACACGATGAAGTGCATTCACACAACTTTTTCTTCTGATTTGAGAATACAAGATTGAGAAATGTATGTAAAATCGTGAAAGAAGTAATTATCAAATTTGTAACTTAGGACTCTTTCTTTACTTTGTACATTAACGTTGATATAAATAAATTGTCCAGAACAAATTACTTGTGTTTTTTCTATGAAGCCCGAAAAAATGTGAATAGAATTCGTCGAGACACAGATGAAGTTCATCCTAGTAAGGCACAAAAGATGGGGAACACAAAAATTCTCGCGACTTTCCCAACATTTTGCTTTTTTAGGATTCACGACTTTATATGCTGGCAACTTTTAAATATTTTCACAAAAAAACATTTCACGGATTTGCAGCCATTTCTTTGAAGGGTGAAGGGTGCCCGTGACTTTTTGTGTTATTTTCGTATTCAGATTGAATAACTTCCTTTCCAGATCCCCACAATAAGTAGGCAGTGGCGTAACTCGGGGATTGCTTTGGGTGCGGTCATACCACCCTCGGATTTAGTTGGCCTTCTTTTTTTACCAAGCAATTTTTCAAGGGATATACTACCAAACATTTCTAGAACACTAGGTTTAAGCTAAAGGGGAGGACTGAGCGTATAATTACGAAATATGTTCTGGTGAAGCATGTATATATATAATAACCATTCGTTCGTTTGAATTATTCATTCCGATTGATTCCTGAAAGTTAATTATTGCAATGTTTGGTATTGTTATGTTAATGATTTTAATAATCCTTTTGTCGATACGCCACACAATAGCGCAAATTTAATTTTACGACCATTATTGAAACTTATGCTAATGTATCGCTAGAAAAGCGGTACTCCTCCGAAGATGTATAAATTGTTCGTTTTCTTCTTTCTTCATTTTCTGAAGAACTAAGCCAAAAGGGAAATTTTGACACGGTAAAAAGTTTTGTTTTTGCATAAGGCCGATGGAAATTTTAAATTAGTTTAGCGTCACCCGCCCGCATCAGTTTAAGTGCCCGCATAAAAAAGTTCATTATTTTACAAAATTTCATTATTCCAATACAAAATGACAATTCTTAAAAAGAACTATACATCATCCACTTCATTTTTGCTTGCCTCCACCACTGACTATCATACCACCACGGTTCAAAATTTCCAAGTTGCTCTTCCCGCCGCACGTCTGACTTCGCCAGTGTGTTCCGTCTAGTAAACGTAGTGAAATTTTGACATTCAATTACGTAATCGAAGTAGACATTAATTTTTGCAGCGTTTTGGAACAACAGAGTTATAGTTACGATTTCTATCAGATACATGCTGAAAAAGCCAACTTTACGGAAAACCTAATTTGCGAAACTAAGTTCCATGCAAATTTCTTTTTTTTTAAATGCGATTGAAGAAAAAGCAGGTCTCAAGTTACTTGAAAGCTCGAGCTAATACCGAATCCGACGGGCGGGATCTCGGTGATTATAGTAATGCAAAATGGCGTATATATTTGATGTGTTCTCCGGCTATTTATGGCACTGAACAAAATTAATGAGTAATGAAAAATGAAAACATGCCGCATGACATTTTCAGGAAATAAGTGACCCTAAACTAATATAAAATTTCCATCGGCCTAAAGTTTCACCACCCCAAAAATAAAAAAAATTTACAGTGTCAAATTTTCCCTAGAGCTATGTTTCTATGCGGTTGCTATGCTAGATCGTCATCATTCAATCGGATGTATTCAAATAGGAGGGTAAAATAAAATTATCAAGGCAATTCTTTATAATAAATCACGATTATTTTAGCAACGAATTCTGGTCGAGTGGTCTTTTAACTGTATAAGTAGTAAAAGTATAGTAAATAATAAAATCTGCTTTGGAGTACCAGTAACTCTTACCACTTTTTATTCTATGGTGTTTGTAGATCAAGTAAGAAGGAAGAGAAGGGAGATAAGCTTCTTTCAGACTTAGTAAACAAGAGAATGCAAAATATTTATCTTGGTATATCAGTAAAAGTATAAATAACCATACAAAATAACTCCTCTCAGAAATCTAAAGCAACTAAGTAATTTTTATAATAAAGTAAAGATGTATTAATATTGGATATTAGCTAGTGCTTTTTGGCGTACTTTTTTTTAGATTTTGTTTTGATGAAAATCTAAAATAAAAATAAAAAGTCAAAAATGATAATGGATGTCTGATGAAAATTTTTGTTAATGGTCCCGAAACTTTTTATTAAACTATATATAAAGTTCCTTTCTGATACTTCTTTCAAACAGAACCAGAGGTGCTTATTCATTCTCACTAGTGTCCATTACATGAAAAATCCTCGGTTTTGCAGAAGTTTTTGCGGCAGCCTTCCGGCCATGTTTTGTGCAAACTTGCTTTTTAAATTCCTCTCGTCCGCTCCATCCCCGATTGTGTTGGAAATGACGCGAAGAAAATAGTGAGGAGGAGAGAGTGTGGAGGTTAGAATGAGTTTCATCGTTGGCATAACTCATGGTGTAAGCCTTGTAAAATTTGTTTGGGTTAGTGAAGGTTAGGTTCAGGCATTGCCTTGTTCTTTCAGACAATTTTAAGAAGCTTTAACCGAGAGAGAGTGTGATGCTTTCAAATTGTTTAGATGAACACACTCTCTTGTGGGTCAAGTAAGGAGGCTATATGTAGGGCGCCTAATTCAAACCAAATTTTCTACACGAATCAATCTTAGGAAAATTTGCAACCATGGCCCACGCTCCTGGGGAAGCTCCACTTTTTTCAAAGGAAT
The DNA here is from genome assembly GCA_027922465.2 of Turritopsis dohrnii. Taxonomy (NCBI): domain Eukaryota; kingdom Metazoa; phylum Cnidaria; class Hydrozoa; order Anthoathecata; family Oceaniidae; genus Turritopsis; species Turritopsis dohrnii. Next base: position 12,215 of record BQMF02000519.1, read on the forward strand.
AATTTTTTTAAAGAACGATTGTGTCATTTCCTAGGCATTTCCTAGGCTAGATGGTGCGTAAGGATTTGCTTAATATACTATACTTTCCTTGCCCCAGCTGAAGCACAAAAACGATCTATCAACGTTGTTTCGACATCGTTGCTTGACGGTTCTTTAATGGTCGAAATAGAAACAGCAAACGAAAGTAGAATTTTAACGTCAAAGTCGATAAATAAAAACCAAAAATGAGGTTATGCGACGGATGATGTTGTGTGAAGGTCAAATGACTGAAAACAACGTCGACGTCATAAACGACGATGTGAAATGACAGCAGTAAAACGACAATGGCAGTCTTTTCATTTTTTATTTATTTATTTATGATCTACAATGTATCATCTACCCAATTTCTCTTACATTGCATGGGTCGACGACACATTGCTTCGAAACCAGTGTGGTTTGCTCACAACTCACTCTGGCTACCTAGCAAAGTTTACTATTTTTCAATGAAATAACTTTCTTAATAATTTCTTCTGTCGCAATTCTGGGTGTTGTCGTCTTTTTAATCGTTTCTCTTTTTTTTCTCAATTCGTCCGTTTTATGTTGGTCAGATTTCGTCGTCCCCCTTCTTGCATCCAATGATTTCGGTATATTAAATAAAGTAAAAGACAATATGTGAGTTTATGAAGTTGTACACTGTACAAACGTAAAATCCGAGAGAAAGTAGCATCTTTCGATGCTTTTCTTTTAAAGGCTTACACGAGGCAATAAAATCTTTTGCAGGCTGACTAACGGGCTAAATTTGGACCAAATTATGAAAGTTCTCCAATTTCCTTAAAAAATTTGCACAAAGCACAATTAAAAGGTGCTGATTTCGAATTTGACAGTCATTTTGTCAAATTTGGCCAAAATTGGGCAATTCGGGCCAGATTTGGACTAAATTATGAAAGTTCTCCAATTTTCATAAAAATTTGCACAAAGCACAATTGAAAGGTGCTGATTTCGAGTTTGACAGTCATTTTTTCAAATTTGCCCAAAATTTGGCAATGCTATATTGAGATTTGTGTAATTGTGACACCGTCCTGAAGACGGTATAATAAGTTTTGATCTATTTGTTTTGTATAATTGCGAGTTGAAATTCTGCTACTGTTATCAACTGTTGTTTCTCACAGTTCTATGAACAGTATCTATTTGTAAGAATTGTGAGAATGCAATATAGCGAAATTTTCGACTTCCAAGTCGTCTTGTTTGCAATTTGTAAGCGCAGTGAAGTTTGAAGTTATCTACGATAATGAAAACTCATGATCTAGCAACATTACGAATGTAAGATGCTTTCTTCCTTTTTTCTGTTATTGCAAAATGGACGCCTAACGCTGTGACAGTGGGTAAAAATGCGCCTTAGAAACTTGTTTCCGCAAATTTCCTCTTCTCGTGGTACGACCAACGAAAATGGACACTCTGTGAAATCAGGGTTGTGCGGTGAAATTCAATAAATGTTGCTAGGATACTAACGACACCAGTGAAATGGGTAAGGAAGAACATCATTCCGCGAAGATTGATAAAACCAATAAACAAAGAAAAGATTCAAATCAAACGTTTGTAGAATCGCAACCTCGAACCCAGAGTCTCTTGATATTTTTAAGGTCCTTTCGATATACGGATAGCTATATCCGTATATTGAAAAGGCTAGAGACCCTGGGTTCGAGGTTGATAGAAACGGTCCTACAATTACAAAATAACAGAACGGTTTTGTAAATATGAAATTGATTTTGAAAAAATAAAATTTCACCGGTAATTCAAACAAGAGATGCTTTGCTTTTTAATAATAAGGTGGGAAAAAAGCTCTATAAGAATTGAAAGGAAGGTAAATTCTTGTACTATAGAAAGAATGCTATTTAATGGAAATATTACGACAGGTCAAAATTCTATGGGCAAAAATCCTCATTAGAAGTAATACTCAGCATGATCAAGTCAACCTAGGTTGCAGGCCCCACGCAACAGTTTTTAAAGTGAAGGGGTCATATTTCAGTGATATACTTGGATAATGACAATCCGAGGCAACGGAAAAGGTTTTCGAATTTTAAGGTCCTAGAAATTTTAGGTTTTCCCGACGATTCTGAAATCGAGATTTCATCGCATGCGCATTTATGAAAATGCATTTATTTACTTTAGTGAGATCGTCCAAAATGTCACGGAGATACATAGAACGACGATACCAATACTTCGCTATACTAGCGAAATTAACAAACAGATGTTCGGTAAAGTTTTGGAGAAAAGGCGAAGAGATTCCCCAATGTCATTGTCACAACAGACTGGTCTGACACACGCACCACGTGACGTATTACTCGTCGTGTAATCCCGTTTCATTGCAGTCTGGATAAAAATATAATGGGCAACACTTTGAAACGACTAGGAGATCTAATTTGTTACAAAAATATAATAATGATAATAAATATACCTTTCTAAATACAGGAATAGTCCTCAGCCTAAACTGACGATCTCAGCACAAGAATAAGTAAAATATAAAAAATAAAATATAAATTTTTATAATGTGATGTTATATTTGTAAGATATTCGAAATCGCACTTCTCCAATGTGCACGATCATTTGCAACAACATCCCATCCAACAAAATCAATGTTCGCAAATTTTAAACCTTTCTTTACAGATCATCCAAAAGTGAATTCAGGGCACCCCCTTGGGCGTTTCGTGCGTACTCAACACGAAAGCATTTTCCAGGGCAGCCTATCCCATGCATGGCATCCTTATGACATGCGTAACCCATCGTAACTGAATAAATATGACTCAAGACTTTTTGAGAGAGACAAGAAGATCAGCCGTGCTGATGTGCTCTTTCCATACACGATATCTGTTGACAGCGCACATTGATCTGACACATTGATTGTGAAAATTCCTTAATTTACGAATAAGGAGTTCTGAGATGCACCAACATTTCTGAAACATATAGCAGTATAGGTAAAATACAAGTTTCATAGACTATTCCCTTGATATCACCTCAGAACAGTCACTGGAAACGATACTTCCGAGATAACAAAATTGCCGCATGATAGGAATATGTATCTGTCATTCAAAACGATATCTGATAAATCAGCATTGTCAAACGATTCAGGTGCGTGTTGTAAAGTGACTTTGAATAGAAAAGTACTTCAGTTTTTGAATTTTCTCTTGGTTTAAAGGCACCAGCATTAGGGGGATTCGTAAACTCGACGGGCCTGTTACACGAAAAAAATCAATTACTTGTGAGAGTTTTTTTAAAACTGTTCTACTAAAAAGGTACTTTGGAGATTTAAAGCCTTTTGTTGTATCAAAAGAAACATCATTACTTTGCACGCTTATTTCAAGTGTTGATGTGAAGTTTCTAATGACTTTGTAGGGAAAAATTCACGAACAACTCTACTAAGTTGCATACAGTTCCCTACAAATCTATAGAAAAATAGCTTCGTGTGAACGAAACATGTTTTTTCCGAATCTCGCTAATGAATCTCAGTTCCAAAACGATGAAGACTAACAAGTTTGGTCGGAACGTCAAATTTGACCAGAATTTCCCATAGTTACAAAAATAATAATCTCAAAATTCTAGCGACATTGTTGTGTGTGTGTACGGGTGACACAAAACATGGAAGTGTGTAAAGGAACACAATATATAAGGTTTTTTTCTGAATATCATTTGCTTTGCAATTAACTTGGATTAATCACATTGTTGTATGCAATTTGATTGACGTCGTCAATGGCGTTATTTTGAAATTTCCCGCTGTTTTGTAATTTCCCGCTGTTTTGTAATTTCCCGCTGATGATTTATAATTTCCTGCTGTTTTCTTTTTTCAACATTCGAATAGCCGATCGAACATGAAATTGACAACTTTCGAATGTTTTGATTTACGCTGTCATTCTTTCGTAGAAGGTCTGTGTTTATTTTGATTTTTGAAAATGGAGAGTCAATTTGTATGATTCGCTCAATTTTTGAAAATTTGAAATCTCCCTCGTTTCACTCGGGAGATTTCAAAATTTCAAAAATGAACTCGTGAAATTTATCCCAAATTTCCCTCTCAAACATGTGATTACTAGTACTAATTTAATTTTCCAAGAGCAAAATTTTTTTGATTTATTTTCGCGAATAGGAAATTTGGCATGGATTACTTTTCGCGGTCTCAGAGGGATTAGTACTAGTAATCACATGGTTGAATCTAAACATGTGATTACTGGTTAATCACATGGTGATAAGGAAGTTTTTGTAAATCTTCCTCAGACAGTAACTGAAAACGATTAGCAGCCATTCTTCAAAATCAAAATAAACACAAACTCTCGACGAAAGAATGAGAGCGTAATCAAAAACATTCGAAAGTTGTCAATTTCATGTTCGATCGGCTATTCGAATGTTGAAAAATAAAACAGAGGGAAATTACAAAACAGCGGGAAATTACAAAACAGCGGGAAATTTCAAAATAACGCCATTGACGACGTCAATCAAATTACATACAACCATGTGATTATGAATGAAAAACAAGCATAGACCACGAATACCTACGACGAGTTACGATTGCTCTATCGTGGCCAAAGTGTAGCCAATGGTGTGGGACAATCTCGTCATGCATGTTTCCTGTACTTTGCATCTGTGTACAAAAATGAAGGATTGCTCAAAAGGATATTTCATAAGCATCATTGTTTATCACACGACACACAGCACAAAAGGCCAATTGCTGCTTTAAGCACTTTGTAGTGATATAATGAATGTTCTATTATGACCAGGAATCTAATATACCTTAAGGGAAGAAATTTTCGGGGGAATTTAATTTCGTGGTTGATCAAAATAATTTTTTTTCGCGGATGGAAAAATTATTAATTTTCGCGAAAATTTAATTTCGCGGATGGTAAAATTTTTGTGGGAATTTAATGCTTATTACATACTATTGAGCAGGACAAGCAGGATAAATACATTAATAAAAACCGTAAAGAAACCATTAACCATACTATTGTACTATTTTAAAGGAGACAAAACATAATACCTAATACCTAAAATCAACAATTTCGTTTCAAGAATAGAAGTACGAAGAAATACGTAGGTTTAATTTTGTAATTTCGTGAATTTCATTCCACGGACAGCCAATTTTCGCGGGAAAATTTCTTCCCTTAAGTCTTTTTTACTCAAACTATGAGTTGCGGTATAACCCTAAGTCAGAGAAACAGTAAAATTCATACACGAGGTGAAAATTGTTTTGCTTTATCATATAAAACAAACGAGTCACGTGATGTATAAATGTACATTCAAATTTATAGATCCTTCACGAATTTCTGTATAAATACCGTGTTTCATGTGGTTTACATGTATATACTGTAACGTTTGAATACTCTCAAATACTTTCATCATTCCGTGAAATAATCAAAAGCAATCAAAATCTTATAAATGAGACTGTCGGCTAAGCTTTAACATGGTCCTTACACAGAAATTCGAGAAGGCTTAAACATTTAATAGCTGATGCAGCTGGTTCTTGAGAGTTCATCATGTTTTTCAATTCCAAATAGATTGTCGATTACCAGTTGGTGATTTTTCACTCGAACTATTCAATGATCAGACATTTTGCCACATTGGTACATCGCTATTTTCCCCTAGTCCATGAGTAGGAATAGTTTTCGTATACTCAACTAAGGCATTTAAAGTTAATGGAGGCCAACTCTGGCTTTGTCGAACACTGTCTCCCCTTTCTAATTTCCGTCTTTCGTGCTTCTTGGTTTGTTGATATGATTTACTTTTAAAAGGTACATTTTTACAAACATGTTTTTGGTTTTGTAATCTGTACATTTGTTCTGGTTTCATGATACCGACATTTGATTCAACTCCTAAGAGTTTCAATCGATCACGAAATTGCCCAGCAACTTTGCAATCCTTTTCTGAAAGAAATTTTATATCGCTACCTTCACATACAGGTTTTAAAGTCTTGGATTCTTCTTTAGGGACCTTACAACTCTTCTTCGAATGAGCCATTTTCGGTTGAATTGCAGGCAATACTGGCACGTCAATCTATAAATAGGGGAGAGACTAAAAAGTTACTGACACAACAATGAATTAAACTTATGCTACGCTTATAATCATCCACTCCCTTCTCACTTTTCTCACAGCTATTGATCTTTTAGGGTGGGTAATAGTTGAAGTTATAGATTTTTAATGAGTTATGCTAATGATAAGGCACATACCTAGAGTAATCAAAGCAAATAAACTAAAAATTTGTTCACATAATGTATTACATAATGAGGTACCTAGGTTTTGAATCATAGATTCAGCTTTCCATTTGGATGGATATGAATTAAATATTATGCTTTATCTTGCAAAGTATGAGAGGTAAACTCTACCATATTTTACACCTTTGATCATCATTACCTAATGCTGACAATTACATGTAACACCATCCACAGCTGAAACATGCCTACCTTGTCCATTATGAAAAACTGGCTTGGACCCACATCTAACTCTGAACAAACTATTGATGGTAATTTCAAACGCTGAAGCAACTGTTTGGTCTTTCTTTCATTAAGTTGTGAAATTCTATGCATCAACTCCAGTTTATGTTTATACTCTTCAATTCTGTTTAACAATCCTTTATTGGGTGTTGCTGCATTAGTGTAAATTTCAGGAGTATTTTTTGTTTCACGAAGTAATTGTCTTTTTGAATTTGATCGTAATGAGTACCACAAAGCATGTGCTCCAGCACTTGCAGCTCGTTTCGTAAACTGATGTTGGACCGATCCAGTTTGACTTTTCTCTTGAATTGTGGGGTTGAGAAATTGATCAGCATCTGTTTTACCAAATATACTTTCAAGTTGAACACTCAGTTCTGCATGCTTTATTTCTGATAAATCATTATTCAACCATGTTGACTCCATGTGGAATTTATTACAAGTTTACCTATAAATCCCACAGTAATTTATCAAACTTATTTAATACAAAACCTGAAAGTATCAATAAGCACATGAAATTCACATGTAAAATTCAAGAGAAACAGTTACATAACAACATAATAGATGCAAAGCTGTTTGAAAACATTGGAGATAGCAATATCAAGTTGGAAAAAGCCAAAAAAACTTGAGTTGATTAGTATATTTCACTTAAACATTATAAAAACCTTATTTACAATACAATGATTTCAGGAACATTTCCATAATGTTACAGCTGTGGTACCACCAAAAAAAAGGTACATTAAGTTTTTAACTTCATGTGTTATCTCAAAATCATATCCTTCACCAACAACACAATGCCATGATGAACCAAATTTTTTATCCAGATTTTCTTTGATCATTTTTGCTGCAGCCTCATTGTTACTTGCAAACTTTTCGCAGGCTGTGACACACAGTTCCATTGCTTCAACCCTCATTTCTTCATTCATGTCAGAATATCTAATCAATGGATAACTGTGCAGTCTTTTGTAATCATAAGCATCCTGTGCTGTTCCTTCATCTTTCGCATCTCCACTCATATTTTAGTTTATTTCTAAGATAATAAAATGTAATCACCAGCTTTGACAGTATGATGGAAGTAAACATAGAAAAATATAGAAAAATATGGTTATAACAGCTTTACTTACAAAAAAATTGGAAATGTACAACACACCCAGCAAAATGTAAACAATTACCATCAAATAAGACATCTTTTATAAAGCAAATGTCAGGGTTTAAAATGTAAAGATTTACTGAAACTTGCCTGTTTTTTGTATGTATTACTTGAAAATCGTCAACAGACGCATTGTGGCAACCTCCTCCTTGTTTGTGTCTTATTCACCCACTTCACTTTATATTATATAATATCGAACAAAAAAAACACACACAGAAAGAATTTCCACAATATTTCGATTTCTTAAAAATCTTTGTCACTTATAAAACACATGTTTTGCTGACTTTTTACGTTTAAGTAAATTACCTTAGGCCGACTTTTTTTTTGCGTTATTTTAGCAATTTTAGCGAATGAACATATTTTCGCTAAGTTAAATTTGCGGAAAATTAAAATTTCGCAAAACGTTTCCCCAGACACAATTCATTGCTTCGTTTTATGCACGAAGGCAACTTGACAAAGCAGACCATTCTTAAAAAATAATAAAAAAATAAAAAAAAACTAGGTTTTATTTCTCATCTATAACATGGCCTCTTCATCTTACTCATGTTCGATGTCTTGTATCAAAATCGGGAATAATGGGCGTGCTAAATAAAACTGAGAAAGGATCTATAAAACAAAACTGAGAAATGATGTTGTATACACAAGAATTTATAAGAACTTTACTCTGTGAAGTTTTCTGAAAATCATGTTTGTTTGTTTTTTTACCACCTGTCAATGCTCCGTAATTAGGCACTTGCCAATTAAGCGGTCATTCGCTAAAATTAGATTGCGTTAAATCTGTGTTTGTCCATTTTCACAAAATTTTACTAACGCCAAAAAAAGTCGGCCTAAGGTATATTATATAGTTGAAACATTGGAATATATATAATGCAGCAACAACATTTGGCGCCAAGGAGATATAAATGATTAGTGGTGGTTGGATTGTGCACAGAATCTAGCGGTCATGCAGCATGTGAGCAAAAATCATTCTGAAAAATAACCAGTACCCGTCAACCTTCTACGATCCAATATTATTCAAAATATATACACTGAACAAGATCTTGGAAAGTCGCAAAGATACAAAAAATGAAAATGCAGATATAACCGGAAGTGAAGAAAAGGAGGAGAAAGAAGCCAAGATGTTGTTTTTCGATACCGTGGTAAAATCTCTGATCACTTCGAAAGGTCCCTGCGTAAGATCAATGCACCTTGCAAAATAGTGTTTACTCTCAAGAAATTGAAAACCTGTCTAACCGTCATTAAAACCTCAAATCGGCGAACCCCTCAGAAGTGGTGTGGTAAATATACAAGATAGCCTGTTCACAGTATAGTTCGTGTTATGCCGGCCAAACAAGCCGGCATTAATCACAAGGATGAAAAAACATCGAGGCAAGGGCCCAGTTAAAGCACACTAGAAACGCTGCTACGATCAAGATCTCCTTAAATTGAAGATATAGAGATCCTTTGTTACAGCACTACGTCCGTGTACCACTAAGTGACACTCGAGGTGTCATTTATAAACATAATCAAACCTGATCTCAAAACAAAGGATGAGTATAAAAGTCGGGCGTTGGTAAATTCGATGACTATAGAGTGCCTGCTCCCCTTACCGCTATGTGCCGCTTGCCACTTGAGTTTGATGACTTTGAGTTTGATGACTTATTTCCTTCATTTAAAGATAACAAATCAAACCAAACTAATTTTTTTATATTCATTCAGCCACCGTTATGGAAAGTTTCAAAGTAAATTGCCAAATTACTGATTAGAGTAAAATCTAACACCGGGTCGCGATCATTGTGAAAAAAATATTAAAAATGGCTTCCTCGAAAAATAAATGCTTCAAAATTCAGTGTCATAAATAACGGAGCATATCGATTCCTTGTTTTCCTCTGCTGTCTTGAATGCTACCAACATCTGAGATTTTATCCACACAAACAGTTTTCTTGTATATATCGTATACGCGAGTAAATCATCTAAAGTTTACAGCAAAGTAATTCTATAACCACGTGTCCTTTCTCCGCTATAGCAACAAAATTTGTTCTTGTTAGCACTGATTTCAGCTTGATTATTCAAACAGTTAAATTTTTTTTGCAGACATTCAATTAGCGTGAAATCCCACGTTGATAATATCACCCATAGATTTATCGTTCAAGAAAACGTGAAACTTGTTTCGTAGACCTTTTCATCCAAAGGACCCATTGTCATTAAAAAATTTTTATTGCGTTAACGCTTTTTATCAATTGCAATTTAAAATTTTTAGCAATTACAACTTAAATTCTGTAGGATCATTCTAGCGTGTATCCTCCGCATGTTGAAAATCTCCACCACAAAAATAGAAATAACTGATTTCATATGTTGTGAGTGTAAAAAATAATTCAATGCATGTTGATAATTACATTCGCCGTTCATGCTTTTAACAAATTAACGATGTCTGTGTTTACTGTATAATTAATCTGTAGGCTCACAAATAGCGCAATTCCCATGACGTGTCTAGATTTTTGCGATCAAAAGTTGACTTGTCGAGACGGCACTATTGTTTTCTAAAAAAAACTTTGCTCATAAAAATATGGCTGCCTTCGATTTGTAAACAGTAAAGGCATGCATTTTTATTAAGCCTGTGGTTGTCTTATATATATCTGTAGAAGCAAAGAAGGAAAGCACTTAAATTGAGAGAAAAGGGATTAAACTGTTACTATGAACACTAAATTCTATAAAATTTTGTTATTTGCATCACTTTTGACGAACGTGAAATTAGTTAGCGGAAAGAGGAACATCACCCCAATGATGTTTACAATTACAGTATTTGTTATCAATCTTATTCTCCTTGTTTGTTCTTGTTGATTTAGTATCTAGAATGACCAATTGTGGTGTTAAATCCATTTAACTGTTTTTACGTTTGCATTGACGAATTTTGAAACATTATAATTAAAGTTAGCGGTAAGGGGAGCAGGCACTCTATAATATATACTACTGTATATATAAAGAAGTTGGGAAATGAACATTTTTCTGATTTCTCATTTTAAACGTTTTAGTATAAGATATGTTTGTGTATGATATGTTTTTAGAGATGTTGTTAACTATATTTTTTTTAGCTATTAGATGACCTGATGATGGATTTAAAATCCGAAATGTATTTGTCAATAAAAATAATAATTTTGTCATTTTGGTTTAGCTACATAATGAAAAATACATTTTAACTATGTCTTTTTGGAAATTTTTGCTTGCATAATTAGATAGGAAATTATTATCAATGCAATAGCAGACACATACTTTCCAGTTAGAAGTATAAAGAATAATAGGGGGGAGGAAGAGGAGGGGGAGAGAAGAAGCAAGCAGCTAATGCCACACGGCCTATCAAAAAGTATAAACAAAATTTGAGATAAAACAGCATCATTAGAGGCTATCAAAAAATTTAATGATTATAATATTAGCGAACTATAAGAATTTCAAATATTACAGTGCCTTTACTGATAAAAACTTATAACAAACTCAGTTACCGATCAAAAACCCAGGAGCAGCCATCACGTTTGTTTACAAAACTAATTCGCTAAGATACCATAGGTTGTTCTGAATAATGATCATTAGTTAAAATAGAATCGCCCTGAGTTGTCTTGGGGTGTGATTATTATATTGCGCCCACCCAGTCTCTCTCTCACCACACACCCAACGAAAAACTCGTCTTTCAATTACTCATTCACAGAGATTCTTGAATTTAGTTGCAAAATGCAAAACATGCATAATGATGCAACTGCTGTATTATACAAGTTTTTATAAAAGTTTGTAAGCAACAACAGTATATTTTCCCAACAAGTTCAACTTCGTACCCCAGCAGAAAGGCAAGAAAGCCTCCTAGATACGAGGTTGCCAAAAAGTTGGGCAACAGTACTACTAGAACCTTAGAGCAATATAAAATTTTGAAATGATACAGCACTAGCATAGCTACAGCACATTCTAGACTTTTTACTTGATGCTTTAATTAAACAACTAAACGTACAAAAAAGTTTTCACAAGAGACAGGACATATAATGAATTATCGATTAATGCTTAGCAACAAATTAGGTAACATCACCACTAAAAATTGGTCATTTTTAAGAAGTATTACTAATAACGTCTGACCTTGGTTGCTTATAAAAAAACGTGCATCCTGCAGGCCTGTGTATTTTTATTTGCCTTCTATGTTCTATAGAATGTATAGGATCACATGTTTGTGACGAAGCGTTTAGGATGGAGGTCACGCACAAAAATTACGAAGTAATTAAAAAGTTTTGGATTGCGCGTAGAATATATTTAACGATTGTCGTCGCTTCTTCCATTTCTACTACAATGTTTATAGCTAACTTCTAAAAGTTTCTATGCGAATATCAACTGAAAATGTAAAATGAACTCAGTTTGATACTGAAACATTAAAAAAAACCATTTGTCAGGTTTCTTTCTATTTTTTCCCTGTTTATAGAAAACGTTTCATTTTATAGAGGAGTTTAACCTTTTCTTTGACTAGTTATATTTTCAATGTGAAACTTTCTTCTGAAAATTTCTTCTCTGGAAATCGGTACCAACGCTATTTGGTAGTTTTTCAAGATAAGGTCTTACGAACGTTTCTGCATAAAATAAGTCTTCGTCAGAAAAACAAGAATGGCTATTGGATGATCAGTTAAGGACATTGTGGGAACGGCAAAAGAAATGGACGGAGTAATTCTTCAATAATTTAAAACCAATACGAGGCTAATACAATATGATAGGACACGGATACCACGAAAGGAAAGTTCTCTTTCGCCCCTTTTTTAATTCCAACAATTTATTATTCAACCTGTGCATCAACGCGACAAGATTTTCCTGGCAGAAAAGCACCTTAATCAGGGCAAAAATCTCATTAAAGGAGAATTAACGTCAAAATTAATGTGCCTTTTTTTTTCGATAGTTCGATAGTATTGTTAAAGAAGAACTCGTGTTCAAAATTTCAGCTTCATTGCACCATGTTTCGTCAAGTTATGACCAAATAAAGTTTTCTATCTTTTTGAAACTGTGACGTCACGTATGTCCAAGGTTAAGTTTGCGTTTGTGATCTAACATTTATGATCACGCTAACAATAAATGAAATCGATTAACTTTTTCCTTTTCAATTGACTATTGAAATGTTTTTAAACATCAAAGAAAGAAAAAAAAGTTAATGCAGCTACGTCGTAGGGGGAATACGCGGATGAATAAAGTATTTTTCTACTTGTAATTTTTTGGTTTGTAAGGCATATGGATGCTTTCATTACCGCGACTATCTTATAAAAACCAGGTTATATTCTGTGTAAAGAAAAAATTTTTCATTAATTGTTCTATTTATTTAACAACAATGAAAAAAAGATTGTGCGCAATATAACAAACTCAGAAAAAAATATACAAAAAAATATATACTAGAAATGTTTTCACCAATAAAATACGATAATCTTACTTTAGATGTGAAATTTTTGACGTCCTTGAAGTTTTTCTTGTATCTTTGAAATTGAATGTACGCAGTTTCCAGAACAGTTTTATTGAGACAGATAATATCGAAATCTTTGTGCTCAGTTATACAACACCTTCAACGCTGCTTTTGCTATCTTCGTCCATATACATTATAAAACAGATGGACATACGTGACGTCACAACTGTAATAACGGTTAGTTGTGGAGCATAACTTAAAATGCTTATTTAAAGCGAAATAAAAATTTTTAACAAATTTGGATAAAGCCATTTGATTTGTAAAAAGATAAAGTTTTATTTTAGCGAAAGTTGTTTTTTGACGTTAATTCTCCTTTAAGAACATCAGAAGGGGTTAAACTGGCATTCCGCATACACTAATAAATGCAGTGAACTAAAAAAAGTCTTTTCATGAAGTAGGTGCGATTTTATTGAAATAAGTTAGGATATCTATTTGGACATTTTATTTTATAAGAAAGACTTTTGAGACTCAGCTCATTATGATATGATTACGTTTCTTGTAAATAAAAGTGATCGGTCAACCTCGAACCCAGGTTTCTTACTTTTTATTTAGCAATATCTGTGTGTATAAAGATGCTCTGGGTTCGAGGTTGGGCCTGTGTTGTTTTAATAACACAACAGCAACTCTTTCTTCAAGTTTGGTAGAATTGTTAATTTTTCAACATCTACCTTCATGTAGTGCTTCAGAACATTTGATTTGGCATGAACTTTGAGGGTAGTATTTATGGAAGGCAAGACGAATGTTTCGTAATGGTGGATATCCTTTCCTTTCTTGATAAATACTTGGACCCGATCCACATCATCGTAAGGAAGGTTTATGACGTACTCGTGACGCTCATTTTTAAAATCGAAAAACTTTTCGGTTTTCAGTTCCAGCATAGCATCAAGTTCATATGTTTGAAGATTTATTATGGCTAAGTGTCTCTTTGATATCCACAAAAATAATCTCATAGTCACGTGACATATTTCAATATCTGCTTGGCGTTCATTGGGTGTGTTGAAAAATGTTTTATATTCTTGAAATAATTCGGTAAAATCGAACTCTTTCACTATGTGCGACACGCAACCATCGGCAATACCAAAGAAAACAAGTTTGCCTACCGTGACTTCCGGCAATAACCATTCTAAAACCAACCATACCGGTTGCGCATTTGTTTGTATGTAGATCACGTCGGTCGGGTGTTCAAAGAACATGAGTTCTGAGATGTAACCCAGGGCTTCTTTGCTGATAAATCGTCTACCACTGTGGACTGAATAATATGAGGTCATTCGTTTTGACGCGTCCTTCTCGGGAAAAACGGAATCAATAAACTCTGGGTCATTAACGGATATTCGGAAATAATCCGATAACATGACGATTCTGTACGTGTCGTTCAAATCTTCCTGGATTTCAATACTTTGAAATGTTGGCGAGTATTCAATTAAATTCAAGATGGAAGCTAGACTTTGCGAAATCCAAAATACGCAAAGTATTTCAGATCTTAAGATGATATCAAACTTAAGCTCGTCTGTAGATGTTAACTTGATTGATTCCTGGAAGGTCTGTACACACAGTGTGAACCTGTTTATGTTAAATACAGTGAAGTGGACGGTAGTATGGTCTTCAAATACTGTGTATTTGAATTTGAGAAGAACAATGCTCGTTCTGTCGGCAACACATTTATAAAAGAACCGATCTTCGATTTTAATATATTTAAAGGATATCTGGCGAAACATTGCTTTTGGCTCGCTGGGGACCAGGAACATTTTTTCCATGTTATCTTTACATTTCAAGACAACTAACTCGTGAGTAAGTTTAAGAAGCTCTTCTTCTTCGTTTTTTGCGACATTATTCAACGGAGATATTTTCAAAATATCTCGTTTGCCCTGCTCGAGATGGGTGACCAAGTCACGCACGGAACAGTAATTATTAATGGCTGTCGAATAACGTCTAGGTCTTAAAGTTCCGCATACAAATGTTGGTTGGAGTACTGGCACGAGTTTTCCATTGGATAATTCTTCTTTAATTCGAATGTTCGAAACAGCTTTTGATATGTTGTTATTTCCTTTCCCTATCATGTTCGCGAAGATCTAATTTTTACATTCCTAAAACAACAAACACACTTTCCTATAACATTTCAGAGTGTAGCGAATAAAAATATAAATCCTGGGTATCGAAGTATCGTTATTACTTATAGCCGACCAGTAAAATTAACACAAATTTTCAAATTGAAAACGAGACATGTATTGAAAACGAGGCAGATACTGAATAAGTTTATAATATAAACTTTGCACTGGAACTCGGGAGATACCTTGTTGACTGATTGGTTGATTTATTGATTTATTGATTGACATGGAAATTCAGTCAGAAAATCTAACCGACAGTTGGAGTATCAGTAAGTTTTTCTGCTAGATTGTCATATGAGAAGACATCTGCGGTTTAATTCTACCAGCGCCCTTCCCTTACTAGAATCATCCAGAACTCCAGCGTAACTTTTTGATATAAAATATCTTTAAAACCAACTGAAATGTTTGACCACAGTCATAAGCAATTAAGTTGTGGTGAGTTTGTCCATGTAACTGATAAAGTTGTGGTAAGTATATCCACGTAACTGATTGACATCTCTAAAACATATTGCTTGTAAAAACTTCATTTTTGGTTGAAAAAAAATTTAAAACGAAACAACAACAAGAGGCCCTTAGGCCTTAAGGTCAGCACCAAAGAAAACTTTAAAGATTTAACATAAAAACTTCGATATTCCTTCAATTAGATTATTAAATTATTAAGGCTAATTTTTCAAGAATTAATGCTAAGAATCAAAGTTTCTGATTTTGAACCGAAAAATTTAAAGATATATAACAAGAAACGACAAAAACAACTGCAAAATTATACACAGAATGATTGAATCACTAACCCACAGACACGGGGAAATTCTTGCGGCGCTAACCAATAGGATAAATAAGCACTACACCTCCTTCCAAACAGGATGTACAATTAAAGCAGAGAGTTCAAATCCAAAAATTGCATCAAATTTTCAGGTACACATTACGCAGGTTAATATAATATTGATAATTACAAATGCACAAACTCTGATTTGTTATACACATATTTGAGAATGAGTAAATGTCCTAATTACTATGCATTATAATTAACATAACCAGAAGTCATTGACAAATTGTTTACAAAAACCTCTAGGATCAGATCTTAGTAACACAGACAATGAAGGGAAAATCATTGTGTTGATTTGAGTGAATTCATAAATTTGATTACATAAAATGAATCTTTAGAATTTTTAACTAATACTGTATCTAATAAATAAACAAAGCATTGGGTACTTTCTGTAGATTGAAATGAAATTTATGAGACATTGCCTTTCGAATCATGGAAAATCACAACTTAGTTTCCCTCTTTCTTTTCACTAAAGAAAAGAAATATATACACTTCGGCACTGGTTAATGTTTATCACGTTTACTTAAAAAACAGTTAATGTATTATGGTATATAGGTATAAAAACCAAAAATACATAGCATTTAAAGCAAACTTGCATACGATAATCAGTTATCTCTATATAAACAAATCTGCAGAAATTGTCATCTTTGTTTCTAACTTCAAGTAACTGTTCTCCCCAAAAGCAATAAATTGCCAGTCATCTATAAAATTACTCCACAGTAGTAAGTATATATATTTTCTTGACAATACAGGTTATTGTGATCATCAGAATTATAAAGGGTTCCTTAGCAGAGAGGAACGCAAATAGAATGACAAATACTTTTTCCTTTTTGACTTATGTAAATGTGATTATTATACTAGTTTAGTTGCTAGCAATAACAACGTACAACAAAACAACTTTTATATAGATGACTTACCAAGTGACGTAATGTTTATAAACATTAACATTTATTATTTGATAATTTCTGTGTAACAAGTTTCATTATAGAATACTATATATCATTTTCCTGTGAGCATGCACACACCTTCCCAGGAAATAAAATATTCTTTATTATACATTACAAACTGTTTTATCTGTTTATTGGTTCTCTAGAAACAATAAAGTCAAAGTCAAGTGTATAACAATGTATATAAATAGTACTTGACTTTGTTAGATATTTCTATTTTTATCAATATCAATATCAAAATTCATGAACAACGATGACGAGAGTGCTCAATATTGGTGAATAGAGCTACGTAATATGAATATATTTCAAAACTAAAAGTTAAAAGCAAAGTACATAACTCTGAGTTTCGTGCTTGTCGCACTTGTTCAAATGTACAAATAAAAACTGCTAGAAACGTATTTACACGGTTAAAAGGTTTCAGAAAAAAATAATTAAAAAGATAATTAAGAGCGATCCGGTGGGACTACTTTGTAGTTCTTTAAAGGTATTTATTTACGTAACGACAAGTGGAGACTGACTATTTCTATTTTTTTAAATGTATTTTAGAGCTGAAGATGATTTAATAAAATCAAAATTAATTATCAAATAAATAAATATATGCACTGTTGGTTTGTATAGAATCCAATTATTTTTTACCATAAGGTTTTAAACAAAAAAAAGCAATGAAATAATGATGCACATTATTGACACTGTCAATCAATTTTTCTTTGCTTTTTAGTTCAGGTAGTAGAGTATTAACTCGAATGAATGATTATAATAAAAAAAACAGACAAGATAAAAAATGAAAACATGTATATCCAAGAGAATATGGACCCTTGGAAGCAGCAGCAGAGCTAATCATATCCATTAGGTCATTTAGATTTACCACCCTTACTTTACACATCACAAATAACTCCACAAAATTCCGTATATATATATAATCTAAAGTCACTCAAAATACACGGTCACAGTTATGAGAATTCTTTTGCCTTCTTGGTAGCATGGGCATAATATGTATGAATGCACTCTGATTCATTTCAAAATTTCGCAAACAAACTGACGCTGAATCTTTCTTCTAAGAAGTGCATGTTCCAATTTTTTAATTTTATGCCACACTTACCATGAAAAAAAATATGTAACTACTCCATCACGAAACAATTCTTAATTGAACCACGGACCAAAATAGCCTGAATTCTGGCAGCCTGCATGGTATCAGCCTACAACTGCGACATGACTGACTGACTGACTGACTGACTGACTGACTGACTGACAGACACGGGGAAATGAAAGATCAGCTTCCTTGCGGCGCTGACCAACAATAGAGTTATCACCGTCAAGTAATTTTATCAGTTATAAATAAACTAGTATCCCGGGTAAAAACTTTTTACCTAACTTAATTTCGAAAAGGATGGGTCAAAATCGCCTTTCCCCTGAACGATCCCCGTGACGAAAATTTCAATTTAGGAATTGGAAACGGAAAATGTAACCATGTTGTAGAGCTCGAAAAGCTGAGCAAAAAAGTGTATGGGATCGTTTCGCTACGACCAACCGTTGCAGAGATATCGCTGATCAAAGATTTCGATGACGTCATATCCGCAGTACCAAATTAAATTTATGACCAAATGATGCGTCACCCCATCACCCGTGTCACCGACCCTAAAAAACGTCAGTTATCCCTATTGGTTCTCGAGATATTTCCCCAAAAACGTCGCGTTCGATTGGGGATGCAATGCAATGATTCCCCGTGATCATAAAAAACTGACGTCAAATGATGCCACGTGCTATTATACTAATCGTGAATGTGTCTTGCGTGGTCGAACTGTCGCTATATGACCACGATTAAGAAGATTTTGACCGTTAAAAAAAACAAAAACAAACACTCTCTAAGTTAAATGTGTTGCACACGATTGCGGATTATTATAAGTAGATCGTATGAAAACAGAAAAATTTCAATTAAACGCATGATTTTATCGTAACTAAACCTGCTTCCATATAAACTTCTAAACACATAAATAACATCACAGTAAAACTGCAACCTCTGCACTTCACATAATTCTAAATAATCATTTTTATCAGAACTATTTGATTTGTTTACAACGACTTTCAACGTTCCATCTGTGCAACTCAATAATTGATTCTTAATTATATTGTTGCCATGGTAATTGACGTCAAATGATGGAAAAACGACATGATTAAAACGGCATATCTTATCCTGTTGACAGTTCAAGAGTGACGCATTTGAGATTTCCTTATTATTGGCAACTACTACACGCTTATAGAACAAAAAAACTTTGTTCTTAATTTTGTTCTTATTTGGTCAAAAAACAAGAACGCTATAGAAATAGCTGAAGTTTTTGGAACGGAAGTGGCTAAACAGTATCGAAAAAAGCCGATCTTTGCTGTCACCTAATTTATATTAATCGACCTACTATGGGACATCTCGTTCCATACAGTTTAGCAGACCATGAAAATGTCTCGTTAGCTTTGTTTGGATCAGTTAGGTAAAGTTCAGGATATGCCTAGTACATTCAAAATGTGATTTGGAGAAGTAAGCGACAGTTGCAAATAATGTGCCCCACCTTCGGAGAATTGCAAATAGAAAAGCCACTTATAACTATTGGAAAACACGATTTATTTATTTTACCAAATAGCAATGAGAATTGTTCATCGTCTAAGCTGTTCTTCCGATTATACAAAAATAAAATGACGTACGACCTTTGTTGAACTTTTTAAAAAATAAAAAAGGTCACTGCTTGAGCAGTTAGGAAACACGAATAAGGAAATGCATACTCATGCACATTATTGTCTACTTTCACGTTAGGAAAGACAGGAATATCGAGGTAAGAATATCGAGTAAATGACATTAACAAGCTTAAAATAAGAAGTTTAAAAGGATTAGTTTACTGTTATTGGCAAAATGAAAACGAAACAAACACAGCACTTAGAAAATTGATTGCAAATCCTGAGATTAATAAAGAATGAATAGAAAACTATTCATCCATCTGAACCAGCCCTGATGTTGTCAGGTGTCCCTCAAGGATCAGTTTTGGGACCACTCTTATTTATCCTGATGATCAGTGATATTGACAAAAAACATCAGATACTCATCTCTATCAAGCTTTGCGGATGATACACGGATTAAGAAGGCTGTGCAAGGCATACTTGATACCTTCATGCTTCAAGAAGATCTTAACCGCACATACAAATGGGCAGAGAACAACAACATGAAGTTGAATGGAAAAAAATTTGAACATCTTCACTACGGGAAGCACCATAAGAGCAACTGTTACTTCACAGAAAACTTACAAATCATAGAAGAAAAACAACTCGTCAAAGACTTGGGAGTTATGATATCAAAAGATACCACCTATAAGGAACATATCACTGCAGTCATCAAAAGAGCAACTCAACTTGTTGGTTGGGCTCTAAGAACTTTTAAATCTAGAGACAAAGATGTAATGCTGACACTGTGGAGATCACTTGTCATTCCCCACCTGGACTACTGCTCTCAACTTTGGAATCCGATTGAAAAAGGCCTGATTCAATCTATTGAGAAACTACAACAATCATTCACAAGGTAGATTGACAACATGAAACAAAAAGACTACTGGGAAAGACTTCAAACCCTCAAACTGTACTCACTGCAACGTCGAAGAGAGAGATACATCATCCTCTATACATGGTGTATTCTCGACTCGCACCAAATATTGGAAAGATTCAAAATGGAGCAGAGACTCGTGGCATCACATGCCATATAAATCATAGGAAGAACGTGCCACATTCCCCTGATCAAACGAAGTCCCTACCAAACCCAAATCTACGCATCCATACGCATGCAGGGTCCCAAATTATTCAACTGTCTACCAAAAGCCCTAAGAAATCTAACAAACTGCAAAAAGGATGTTTTCAAAAAGAATCTTGACAAATTCCTGTGCACTGTCCCTGATGAACTTCTTGTTCCAGGCTACACTGGCCTGAGGCGAGCAGAGTCGAACACTCTTGCAGTTATGGCTTTCACTGGTCTCAACGAGATGGGTGATCTCAAGATCTGAGAAAAAACTATTTCAAGTAACTGCAAGGAAGTAAGTATTCGTGATGCAAAGTAACGAGCCACTTAGTTTTACAGGCCACTGAGTTTTACAAGCCCCTCAGTTTTACAAGCCATGCAGTTTTACAAGCCACTCAGTTTTACAAGGTACTCAGTTTTACAAGCCACTCAGTTTTACAAGCCACTCAGTTTTACAAGCCATTCAGTTTTATAAGCCACTTGTTTAACGAACCACTCGTTTATCCACTTAGGGATCTCTCGTTTCTTTTAAAAAGAATTTTACCAAAATTCCTTACACTTCAAAAACTTTACATATTTTTTCTATGAAAAGTTTGTATACATGAAAAGTTTGTACACATGAAAAGTTCATACACATCGTTCCACAGTCTACCTGTTAGAAAAACTTAAAAAAATCTCTTGAAATTATTTATTAATGAATGCTTTTTTACCTTGCAAATACTCGAAGAATTTGAACAAATGTTACGATAAAGCTTGTCAAATTCTTTCGTTGGATTGTTCGTATGCACTAAAGTTCAGTTGTAAAAACTAAACACACGAAACCACAACTTGATAATCAATCGATTGCTTGTCTTTATCTCTGCTTTGATGAACTTGATTCAAATCTATAAAGATCAGAGCTATATAAATTGTTAATTTTAATCTTTGGAAAATAAATATTTTCTATAATTCATTTTAAAGATAATATTGGTTTTTTTATATCATCCGTTTGTTTAACGATTGGCAAGTAAACTCCTTCCATGGGGTTTTTATTAAATAAACCATAATGGAGACAGTGGGAAACGCAGGAGGGTGTCACGGGGGAACTTCATCGCAAATCTCATCAAAGGATTGTTTCTGATCCGTCCAAAATGATGTAAGCTAATATTTATTGGTACTGATGTCTAAGCAAACACGACTTAGACTTCCTTTTGCACGTCATCAACACAGCCTTATCTCGATTCTTTTAACGAGAAATATAAACAAAAAAATAGATATGTGAGTCATCGTAATTACTCGATTAAAGCGTTCTGGGCGCTTAGTAAACTTTCGAAGAGTGTTTTAAAAAGGGCGCTTAATCAAGAGGGGCGCTTAAAAAAATGTCTCCTTAATGTCATGTGATTATTCTAATATCTATCCATTATGTCATGAAGAAAAAATTGATATGAATAAGAACTTTGTGTAAATTGCGAGCCAAACCCTTATCCCAATGGAGTCGCTTTCAGTATGTGTGATTGACGATCGTGAGTTCGGCACATGACCTGTTTGTAAATGCTGGCTTGAATTAGTATAATAGTGATTGTCGAAAAAGTTATTATTATTAGCGAATGCTGACTTGAATATTAATATATTTATGCTACTGTAAAATTTGTCAACAATAACTGGGAATACAAACACGTAAAAGGATTCCTTAAAAAAATTTCAACTTACGTATAAACGTTAATTCATCGTTCGTCAAAAATGTTTTTCATATTAACGCCCATCTCGATGGCGTAAATTTAACCAGCCATAGCTTAAATTTCGTCTAGCGCCTCCTAGACGAAAAAAGTGAAATCCCATCAATACCCGACTCGGTGTTTTTCTGCATCGTATGCATTTCTGAAATTGTTACTTAATTGAAACCGCTAGCACATTAATCGAGTTTATCATGTCATGAATAAGCGAGTTTATTTTGGCTACTAATAGTTGCAAGTCGGCGGGCGGAAGAAACAACCATTTCGGATGGAAGCCCAAGGACTAAAAACTCCCGTTACTTACTTACTTACTTACCTTTAGACAGCTCAGCCGTGATGGACAGGCAAAGTTTGCATGTTCATAACATTAATCGTGCGTTGAAAATTGTTGAAAAATCACTGTAAATCACAGAATATCACACAAATAATTCACATTGCTTGAATGGAAATATACGTAGTCTCATTTCCACGATTTTGACCACTTCGTAGAATATACAGTCGCTCTGTTTACAAATTGATATCAATGATGAAGACTCCATCTATATGATATTTTTGCAAGAATATGTAAGAACAGTTCTCATCATTATTTAGTACTGAACGTATTCTGAATTGATATTCTAATGTGACGATATTACCACATAGTTCATCTCCACAGTTCATCTCCACAGTTCATCTCTGGAGTGTATATTTAGGTTGAGTGTATTCTTCATCGACTTCAGCCTACTGTTACTTGTTTGGTACTTATTAACTTCTAAAGCGAGTCTAAGTTCGTTGGGTCAGGGCACCTAATTCTCACATTTTTTGTTCTCATGATTATTTTATATTATCAATAAAATGACATTTTTAGTGTATACAACGTAAAAGCAATTGGTAAAAAATATCTAATTTTCACGAAACCTTTCGTAACAGAGTTATATTTAAGAAAATTGAGAGATTTCTAAAGCTAAAAGCAAAAAAGCAGGCATATCTACAGTAAAATTATTAGTTAATTCACAAAAAAGTCACATGGGACGATTGCATAAAAGCAAAAAAAAAAGGAACAAAAGAAGAAGAAATAAATAAACTACAACGGCTGACTTACGACATGTAAAATGATAACAACAGTCGTAACTACATTAACAACAGTCGTAACTACGCCGGATACGAAAAACCCCCTCGTGGGAGGAAACGTACTCTTGGAACCATGCAGCAGTTACTAGCTCGCCAAGGTTACGAGCATAAAAAATTAACATATATATCGTTTCGTACAAATAACTACATGTTATGGTGGATATGGCTATTCAATTTCTTATAACACAAAATGAAGATAAAGAAAAAGAAAAGAAAATATTTTATTTCGACAGAACTAGCAGGTGTTGGACATCTTCAACGTATCTCTCTTCGGATTTTTCGGATTGCGATTTTCCGTCCCTCTTAACCAAGCGAACTGCATTTATTACGTCCGTAGCTCCGCCAGAACGTAAGCTGTGAAGACCGAAGTGCTGTTGTTTTCCCAATCGGCTTTGCTCAAACGAAAATTAACTCATTCATATATCTGGAGACGGGAAATAAAGATTATCTTGGAATAGTTTCAGCCATCTTAACATATGCAAAAAGTTAAGGAATGTACGAATGAAGAGAAAGAAAACGAAAATAAGGATGTCGGCACAACAGCAGGTGTTGAACATTAAATTCAACATATCCCGCTTTGGATTTTTCGAATTGCGATTCTTCATGCCTTCTAGCCAGATCACTTCCGGGTGCATCAACATCTACTGCGACTGCAGCTCCACCAGAAAGTAGGCTGTGCTTTTGCTGTTGTCCAGACCAGTGGAATTCCAGTGAATCTAAAAGAATCTCATGAGGATATGGGACAGATTTGAGAATTATGTCCGCTCATTTAAATCTACTTACCATCTCTGTAGATGCCAGTTCTGTTTTTCACGAAGTGATTGAAAAAAAAAACCATCAAAAAACACGTCTAACCGTTTCACGATACCTATTTCACTGTACCGAACACAGCAAACAGATATATATTCATCGTCGAATTTTAACGAAATTAGTATTACACGACCAGCATTAACAGCAGCATTTTACAAAGCTGAAGCTTTGTAACCCTGTTAAAATATTTCATGAAATAACAATAATAACAATAAAAATACTCATGGCAATCAGCAGTTTATCCCGAGACCACCTGTTCCTGATAACCTGTCTGCATTCAGCAGTTGACGCAGAGACTACCTGTTCCTGATAACCTGTCTGCATTCAGCAGTTGACGCAGAGACTACCTGTTCCTGATAACCTGTCCGCATTTAGCAGTTGACGCAGAGACTACCTGTTCCTGATAACCTGTCCGCATTTAGCAGTTGACGCAGAGACTACCTGTTCCTGATAACCTGTCTGCATTCAGCAATATTTACCCAGTGGTTATTTGGCTTGTACTACATAACCATCAACAGTTTATCCCATGATTATCTGCAGATTGTTACTTGTACATGGCATATCCAAAAGCTTCGTCAGTCATCCATCATCCATAAATAGCAGCTTACCCAGTGGTTATCAGTGGTTGTCCTTTAATATGTATCAATCCAGAGGTTGAATGCTTGGAGTGTGTGAAATCCTAATTCTGAAAGCAACAATTTTGATGTTGAAATTTACCTTAAGAAACACAGAAAATATCATCAGAATTGTTTTGAATAAGTTGATATTAATTTTTTTCAGACTATAAAAGTACAAAACCAAATATCCAAGTATCAAAAACGTTATGTTAATTATTCTGCAACGTTTAAAAATTGCTTACCAACTTGCAGTCAGTACCCCAATGATGAAACTTGAAAAGTTATATTGAATTAATCTTGAAATAATCTAGTTACAACTGAACTTTCATTTTTTTTACTTCAAACGTTCATGAAAAAAGCATCACAACACTCTCTTTAGCTTATGAACAACTCACAATACCGAAAACTGTAGAAGTACGCCCTTAAATAATGAAAGTTTCCCTTGACAATTATGAACTGCTCAAGCAAAACATAAAGAACATAATATGGAGCGCGCACATTACAAACGATAATAATTACATATAATTACTGATTGATTTTTCTGAAAGCCTTTTTGCATCAGTGTGGAGCAAGGCACATGCCTGAGAAATTCTAAAATATGTTGCGTAACGTCGGAAGAAATTTCAGGACGTGGCAATTTAGGGAAAGACTGCGTTTGGTTGTCATCTTAAATTTTAGACCGTTAATTTGTGAATTCAATTTATATTATCAATGGGATCGAACGCTTTTCTTTTATGGTTAGGTTGATAACACTCTCCTACATAAATTTCGACATACCTTTTAATCCGCCACTGAGTTCCTATTGAGACACACTGTACAATATCATCCATGACAAATTTCATCGATATTAGCTTTCCACAGAAACGTGTCAGAATCGTTTGTAGAATACGACAGAAACGTGTCAGAATCGTTTGTAGAATACGACAGAAACGTGTCAGAATCGTTTGTAGAATACCACAACTCCAAATCAAGTCGTCCAACAGAGTTATTTTTGTGTTAGACGCCAAACAGCAGATTTTTCATCATTGGCAATGAAGCTGTAAAGATCTGCGTTTAACACAATTATATTGAAGTTTTGCTAGGTTGAAGTCATTTGAAGCACCACCAGTACCATCATCAATGAAACATGCGATTTTTATCGAATTCTGTTTCCAGTGAGTAATCAGTACCCCCGTGATTTTGGTGAATAAAACGGCGCAGAAGTGAGGCCAAAAAGAAAAAATCTGAATACAAAATATTTTATCTGGCTATTTACACCCCATGATAAAATTCAGTATTTTTATGTTTATGTGACAGGATTCAAACACTACATTATTACCGTCAAAACATTTGTACACCTTTTGAGAGTTGAATCCTTTTACACATTTCGAGAAGTTCAGAAGCATAAAAATATTTCGTATTTACAATCTTTTTATGCTTGTAAACTTCCCAAAGTGTGTAAAAGGATTCAACTCTCAAAAAGTCACTACGGTGATGGGGATTTACTATTGAAAGTCTGTAAATTTATGCACTCCATCACAGTGCCTTATTAAAAAATTTGCCCAATGGGTTATTTATATTTAAGACATTACGAAAATCGTTCTACTTTCATCATCAATCAATACATCGATCTCATATTTTTTGGACAAATATATCCATCTGTTAATTCATCCTTAAATATTCACACACTTCAAAGGGAATAGTTCCAAGAAAAAATCAAGCAATCCAAAAAGTATTTCGTGCATTTTCATTTCCCACTTACATCAATAGAAACGAGGATTAAGCAATTCACTATCGAAATCTGAAAATCCGATAAAAATTCAGAAGTTATTTTCTAAAACTGTATTGCTGAAGATTATCAACTGCTGGCCCTGTATGTTTTGACTAAATACGAATATGTACAGAGTGTGGAACAGGCTTAAACTATCGAAAATTCATGCGACAGAAAAATCAATTGCGAATCAGGTCCTTATCCCCCATAAACATTACTACCTCATCGTTACGACAAACAGTTCAATGGGCTGCAATGTCGAGGTTTCAACTCAATTCTAATGACAGAGTCAATACATACCAATAAAAACAAGAAATGTGAACAACAATATTTTGAATTAAATCTTTTTTAATATGGCACACCAATTACCACGATCAAAATAGATTTTCTCGACTTCTAATTGGTTGATTCGCTGACAGAGATTTTCCAATTCCCCTTGTCTAAAGACATGATAGAAGCGATGATATATTTTCGAAGTTTCATTCAAAGTTTTCTGGTCATGGACTTCCGTTGGTTCGGTTGGAATTTTCAAATGCCAAGGTACTAGCAAGTCCTGCTGTTGGAACTGGTACCGCCCTTCGCAAATCTCAATAGTTTGTTTGCTGGAAACGCTGTCTTCTGAAGTAACTCTACCGCATCTAATATGGTTATTTGTGCGTTCGTCTGCAGACAAGTTATCGACGGGAGTTTCGTTCACCTTGTCATAGTTTTGTTCCAAAGCCCATACATAGACTAAGATTAAGCCTCCTGTACGCGTTATACGAACTAGTTCCAGCAGAGCTTCAAGTCGTCGCTCCTCAGTCGACAAATGATGTATCACTGCAATGCAGATACAAGCATCGAAACAGTTCGTTCTAAGATGAATACATAAACGTAAGTACGATCGTGCATGTGGGTTGAAAACAAGTCATTTTTGGCTGTCGCACATCCTTGATAGGCAAGAAGACTTCGAAGCCTCAGGAATCGAGCCTAGCTATTCACCAGGAAACCTTGTTGCTTTGCTTCCTATCGTTCTACTAATGCTATTTCTATACCCCAGAGAAATCATAAAAACAATAAAGAACTTATTAAAAAGGCCATATTCGTTGGCCAGGTCAGAGCTTTGCTGAAACATGAATAAAAGTTTCGAAAAAGGGAAAATGTATCTACTAACATCTGCCATGTCCAAAGAAATCTATTTTCTCATCTTAACAAAATAGAATAAAACATACTGACAGCATTTGTATTGAAAAATAATAACCGCTAGCTTGCGAAACCTTTGCATAGAACGAGGACATTACATTACTTTTCCTTGTAAAGCGATTCTGAAAGAAAGTGAGATCTGTGTGGAAAACCCACCCATCTAATAAACAACCCCACAATCTCAAAAGACCATAGAGCAACATCAAAAATACATCTTACCTATAAGGGGTTTTTAAACAGTCAGCCACGAGAACTTGAAAACCGCGCTCCCTACATATCATTGCCAAATTGAAACTACGGTCGGATCCAAATGTAAACAAGCCCTTATTCACACCCAAATATTTCCCATTTCCACATCCTATATCAGCAACAACGCTACCATTTGGTAAATTCTTAAGGAAATTTTTAACTTGCGGCCATGGAGAATGTCTAGTGTTACTGAAGTGACATGCTATTTCTTCATACACATCGTTCACATGTTCGCCTTCCAATGTGCGTGCTTCACTTGCACTGATAGGTACGTGTAACATGCCATCAGGAGAAGTAGGTTTGGACTGAGAGTCGCACTTTTCTGTATAGCTGCATTTACACGGTTCGTGTAAAAGTCTCCTGAAAGTCAATGATATCCGCATGTCTCTTTTTCTTAATGTTAAATGTTCATCTCCTTTATTATCGTTTGATGGATAATGATCTTTAAACACATCGTTGGTCAAAACCACATCATATTTCCTTGGTGTGATACTAAATTGAAATTAGAAGTATACTTTTTCAATGTGTACAAAACGTTTAGGCATTTCTATAATTTACAATCAGTTTCGAAACAGTTCAAAACCCCTGAAAACTCTAGAGCCATTTTCCTTTGTATACCTTGTTGGCCAAAATTTTGTTTGTTAGTTAAAAAGAAACAATCAAATCATTGTTGGTATTATCATTCAAATAGTTGGTGGAGTTGTGGGTTGCATACAAATGAAGTGATAAAACCCTGATGTATACCTACTTTAACATTAGGCTCACAGAAAGTGGCCAATTTTTAAAAAATTAAGGCTTATGTATTACTGGAATGGTACACTCATAAACTGTCAACCTCACACAAGCTTATCCCCATTATATTTCTCACTTCAAGGCGTTTTTGGTTTTCTCGAACTGATTGATTGGGAAAATGTTTCAACAAGTAATCTTGCCTCAAACAAAAACACAAAGAAATTTTGAAAGTTACCCTGAGATCAAAGTTTTCTGTCTGAGAAACTGTTCCAGTCTTTTATCAAAAGGATAACTCATTTTAAACTCGTTTTAATAATTTAAAATGGGATGTCAAAGCATGGCTAAATTCTGGCCCTAGATTTTTGCATTTCTTTATTAGGTTGGCCATTATGTATGACCAATAAGAAAACCATTAACAATTATTCACAAAAGAGTTCTAACTGCTCAACAACTATAGATACCCATGAGTCCAAAGATATCTTGCTTCTCCTTTCATTACAAGTAAACTTCTACGAGGCAAGACTAAAGGAATTGCACATCCATTAGGATGAGTGAAGTCCATGCAAACCTAAACAAATAATCGAAAGGAACTTCAAACTTTACGGCAAAAGTAATCATAGAAATCAACAAAATCAGTAGCAAATAAACCGTCCACAAACCTTACATTTGAGTGTAAACTTAAAGATATTATTCCATCTTCAAAAGCCGAGTGAGTATCCACATGTGGTGGAATACCTATAACAGACCAATTGATAATTTTATCAGCACAATCAAAACTTTTTAGACTTGTGGCACTTAAATACATGCAAATCAATGTTATCAATAAAATTAATATAAAAATATCAACAACTGAAGTATTCACTGAAGTCGAACTGGTGTAACCCCTGCATATGTCTTTCCTGAAAGTTTCTTTATTATGTATTATCAGTATAATTCCAGTGCAATAAAAAATTCTACTAGTACTTATTTTTGCTAATGACAAGCTTATGAAAATTTAACTTACAATTTCATATTTTCAGTACAGACTTTATCCAGTCTTCTCAATATTTAAATCAGTAGCAGCGTGAAAGATCGCGCTGCTTGACTATCCCAAGGTGGGCGATGTCACACACCTACTTTTTTTTCAATCTTTAAATTTGTGTATTAAAACATTTTTTGGAGGAAACATTCAGGTCTTGCCATGATAGTAGTGCAATCAGCCAATAGTGTGCAACCAGCTGACAGAGCTGAATTGTTATTTTAACTCACGCAAGGGAGCTGGAAGCTAAGAATGACATGAAAATGAGTCCTACTGGTACCCTAATCCTAATCAAATTCCCCCCCTAGCGCATTCACGTGCCTCATAATGAGAAGACTGTTTATCCTTATAAAAAGAAAAAAATAGTACTAAGATCTCACCTTGACCTTGCAAATATTGATTAACAGTCAACTGATCTGGAACAAAACCTACATATGATTCTGAATGTATTTTTTCAAGTAAGGGTTTACATATATCTGGTATTTTCTGCTTGAGTGGTTTCGATCGATCAATATTATTGGAGCCATACAGGAACTCGTACCCATAATGCAAAACATTCCTGTGCTTTAAGGACTTTCGAAGATCTTGAAAACGAAAGAATTACAAAAACACCATTATATTCTTTAATTTTTTGCCAGTGTTATGCAGTTTTCATTAACATAACTTCACAAAATTGTCTAATAAATAAAAATATTTTGGACAAAATTATCTATTTTAAGGACTTGAACCAACTTACGACTTGCTTGCTGAAATTCAGAATTAAAATAATCAATCAATTTTTCTTCATAATCTTCGGAGATAAAATTTTCCTTCAGTACCAAACCGCTGACTAGTTGTGGTTTATTTTCAGATGGATAAGACACATTTGATGGTATATTCAACTCTTTCACTTCAGTCAATAAATACTTCAAATATAAGGGCGCACATGTGGTAGTGTGTTGGAATACATAACCATGTAAAGTCATCAAGGCATTTCGGCAAGCTTCCACCGTCTTATATGAAATCAAGGAGAAAGATTTCTGTGGAATCATAATTAGTTCAGTAATTGAACCAAACTGTGAAAACGCAGACAAAATATCTTCTCTGTTTAGGTTACATAGCATACCACCATTACCGATAAAAAGATGGTTAGTAGGTTCATCTGATACTTGTATCCTATCACCATATTCTTTCAAAAGATTCAAAATCTTCTTGTTTAATTTCTTTGAGATCTTTCTGTCTGCTTTGGAAGGTTTAGTTACTTCTCTTGAGTACTTGGATGATTCATCTATGTCAAGCATAATTTTGCCGTTCAATTTAAACCTATCAAAAACACGAGGATTCTTTTGTATGATGCTTCAAGTCTCATTTCCTAAACAGATTTATTGAAAACTATCAACTTGCCAGCTTCTTGTTTGACTGGATAAAATTCACACTGAAAGCTCAACAGATAACTAGATAAATAAGAATTAATAAAATCCAGCTAAATTGGGGAAGTGACCTATGAAAATACATCTTTTGAGTCAGAATGACAATATCTATATACTAATACACGCTGTGCATACAGTTTTTTGTTTAGAGAGTGAATGTTTCGGGTCATTTTTAACGGTTAAAATCTTCTTAATCATGGTCATATAACGGCAGTTTGACCACGCAAGACACATTCACGATTAGTATAAGCAGAAACCCTTCCAGTGCACTTGATCGTTTTGAATGTTTTGATTGCTCGCAAGATCAAGAAACGAAAGCGTTAACGTTCATTTGCTGCCAGCAAGTTTTCATTTGCTATTTTGTAAAGTAGGCAATGAAACATACGAGAGTAAGAAACTTCAAGACAACTTAGTTCAGGCCTGGTCGTAAGAAAATTAGCAGACGTGTGGTCATCGCACGCCTTAATTGACGATATCAGTTATGGCGTGCGCTCGTGTAAATTTTTGACAGACGTGCGATCAATTTTTTCCAGTTAAGATCAACGATCTTCATTCTGTATGATAATCAGTCAAATTTGAAATGTGTCATATGTAAAAATAATGAGATTTTCACGAAGAATGAATTAATGAAACAAAACATTGTTTTCAAAGATTCGGAACGTAAAATGTTAGCTATATATAAAGATTACTTTGACGGTAAATAAAATTTATTCAAAAATTAATAAAGAGGAAAAATAAAACCAACCTGAAAATAAAAAATATTTGCATTACTCTCCATCGTTTTGGTTTGAAGTTCAAATTGTTTTTTAATTAAATTAAAGACGTTTCCGTTCCATTAACTCGTCACCACCTGGCTGGCTATTTTTTTAATACCAAACGAAGAAAATTTTTGAGCACTGATTTTTAATTCAAAACCACTACCGTATTCCAAAGCGATCGGAGACCTCACTTCTGAAATGGTAGCAAAGTTTCGTTCCGTTATTGTAAAATTTAATCGTAACACATGAACAATTTCCGAAGCAAAACTTTCAACATTTTGGGACAGATTTTTGTTGACTTTTAAATAAACATTTGTTATTACACTTGTAATTACAAGCCAGGCGTGCGATTACCACACGCCTAAATTAATCTTGGCGTGTGTGGAGGCGTGCGCGTGCGATCGCACGCCTCTTACGACCAGGCTTGTAGTTAGTAACGAAAGTATTGCACAAAGATTTAATAATGTTTTTAGGGTAAGTATGCTCTTGAACTTTTTTTTGTTTTGTTTTTCTTATAATATAAATAGGGTTTCTGCATCATTACTTTTCCTTTAGGTAAGACAAATAAAGACAATATAACGCGATTGAAGAAATGAATCTCATGGTTTTAAATCATGATGTTCAAGGTTGGTGAAGAACAATATTTTATATTGGTGTCCAATCTTAGCTTCGTAAAAAGAAAATCACTAGAAGGTATTAATTTGTTTGTAATTCATATTTTGACACGTTTACGACTTACGGATTTGGCTTTTCAAGATAGCAAATAGCCAAATAGCTTCTGTTTTTAGCTTGGATTATGGGTTTCATGAACAGACAGCCATTTTAATCTTTCGGTTGTTTTCATGTGCACACAATTTATTTCTATATCTCATCGTGAAGAATTTAATATGAGTATTTTTTATGTTTTTTGTAGTCATCTTTTGAGATGTCAAATCAAGTAAAAATATTTTACACAGGATGCAATTTATTTTAGAGAGTGAAAAAATTGGATGCGCAGCGCGTATTTTTTATTTTTGATGGGTTTCAGAGTAAAACGATTTTTTTTGTTCTGCGCTCCAGTGTTGATTGCAAACTTGGAAATATGTTTTATCTAGGTTGTGTCTGTTTGAGTGGGTCTTTAAAATCAGGGGAACCATCACATTGCCTCCTAAATTAGACTCAAAGTTTTGGAAAACATCTTTAAAACCTCTAAGAAAATAACTGGTATTTTTATGGTCCGCGTTATTGACAAAGGGGTGACTACAACACTGATGCACTTTCTGTTTGTCATTTTTTAAATTAATTTTTTGACACCATTTTTGAGACGTCATTTGCAGAATTAAAACCAGTAAAAAATTTTTACACGGGATACTAGTATGTAATATAATGTGTGTGGGTTCATTGTCCTGAAAACTTGGCAGGAATAAATAGTTTGCTCCTCTTACCGCACTGCCTGCCTGTTTCCGAATACGATCTAAAATACCATCTAAAAGATTAAGAGAGTCTGCGGGTGCACCACCCCAAATATGGCAGCAATACTCAATACAAGGCCGAATAGTAGATTTATAGAGGTAAAGAATGGAATCAGGGCTGAGGTATGCTCTCACACGAAGCCTCCCCAGATTTATCTAATGCAGTGTAGATTCTATCAGTTATCACTAAGGAGGTCAGCAGTTGAGTATTGGAAGGGAAAGCCATATATTGAGAATCTGAGAAGAGGTTATTAGATTCAAGGTGATTAACAAGAGCATTATTGATAAAGGCCTCAAAAATTTTACTCATAACTGGTAGGAGACCATTTGGTCTGTAATTTCGTGGATTAGAGCGATCACCACAATTCTTAAAGACTGGAATTACAGAGGCAAACTTCCAAGATGAAGGAAAGCAAGATTCAGCTATGCACTTCTTATATAGACGAGAAAGTACAGGTGATAATTCAGGTGCACACTTTTGAAACAGGATGACAGGAATTCCGTCAGGGCCAGTAGCCTTACAAGGATCAAGATTTGAAATATGATGGAAGATATTTTAGCCGGCGTGATACAGCAGCTATCCAGTACTTTATTAGCCCTCAAGGGAAATTCAGGAACAGCATGACCTGAGTCATCAAGAGTAGTTATTAATGAAAATATTAGAGAAGAGTTCAGCTTTATCCTTAGATGATGATAAAACCTCTGGACCATTGAAAATGCGAGGAATGGATGACCTTTTATTGCTGGTGACACTTTTAATGATGCGCCAAAGATCTCGGGAGCCAATTTTTTGTGAAGAGATAATGATTATGAGTTTCTTGTTATGTAGACTTTATAACTGAACAAGAAGAATTGGCAGAATGCATTCGGAAATACCCTTGTTTATGGTCGAAGCATAAAGGAAAAGGTTTCAAAAAATAAGTCCACGCTACAACAGGTGTTTGCAAAATATTTTTGGCGAAAGAAAAAATCGAGGTATTAATTCTGTTGCTTTATTAAGTGGACACTTAGCTTAAGTGTTCATATAATACCAACAGTTTAATCACTTTTTTCTCAATTTAAGTACTTTCCTCCTTTGCTTCTGCAGATATAAGACAACAACAGGCTTATAAAAAAGTATGCCCTTACTACTTACAAATTGAAGGCAGCCATATTTTTATCGTCAAAGTTCTTTTAGAAAACAATGCCATTGGTGCCCTCTTTGACAATTGATTGCAAAAAAAATCTAGGCACACGTTGGGAATTGCACTATTGTGAGCGTGCAGAGAGAGCTACGAAAAAGCAATTATCGCAGCACAATTTTTCTAAGAAAAGATTAAGATCACCCCTTTTCATCATCATAAAAGTAAGTACTACCGCCATAAAGTGAAAGATTAACAGATATTGCCCGGACCACATGGACAGCTTAGATTGGAAGGCGACAAAATGGCGGCAGTTGGAGCGTTCACATCTATGGATCAAGCTGAGGGTTGGTATAAAGTTGCTTTCCTTTTATACTCCTGCATTATTTTCAGTAGATAGAAAAACATATTATAAAGAAAATGAAACGCCCTCACAGGTGCAAGGACTTCTGCAACATCTACAAACAATTATCGTTAGCAAAAAAAAAAAAAAAAAGAAAGAAAGAAAAAAGCCACAACAGAAAGCTTGTCCTTCCTATAATACAACACTTTATACATCATTAACGAATGCATAATACGAGTATGCAATAGCGCCATAGTTTCATTGAATTCGGGAAGATGTCTCTTTGTTTACATCGTATTGACGATAATTTTTCATTGATTGTCATTCATTGCATTGAATCAAACAATGTATAGCTAAGTTAGAGTGTCTGCTCCTTGTTATTTGAAAGTACCGTAAAACCATTTGAATTATTCATTCCGAGTGCTTCCCGAAAGTTTATTATTGCAATGTTTGGTATTGTTATGTTAATGATTTTAATAATCGTTTTGTTGATAGAGTGCCTGCTCCCCTTACCGCTAACTTTAATCATATTGGAAAATTCGTCAATGCAAACGTAAAAACACAGTTAAATGGATTTAGCACCACAATTGCTCATTCTAGATACTA
This sequence comes from Turritopsis dohrnii, assembly GCA_027922465.2. Lineage (NCBI taxonomy): Eukaryota > Metazoa > Cnidaria > Hydrozoa > Anthoathecata > Oceaniidae > Turritopsis > Turritopsis dohrnii. The sequence goes on from BQMF02000519.1 coordinate 47,769, forward strand.
AATCAACAAGAACAAACAAGGAGAATAAGATTGATAACAAATACTGTAATTGTAAACATCATCGGGGTGATGTTCCTCTTTCCGCTAACTAATTTCACGTTTGTCAAAAGTGATGCAAATAACAAAATTTTATAGAATTTAGTGTTCATAGTAACAGTTTAATCCCTTTTCTCTCAATTTAAGTGCTTTCCTTCTTTGCTTCTACAGATATATATAAGACAACCACAGGCTTAATAAAAATGCATGCCTTTACTGTTTATATACAAATCGAAGGCAGCCATATTTTTATGAGCAAAGTTTTTTTTAGAAAACAATAGTGCCGTCTCGACAAGTCAACTTTTGATCGCAAAAATCTAGACACGTCATGGGAATTGCGCTATTGTGAGCCTACAGAGTAATTATACAGTAAACACAGACATCGTTAATTTGTTAAAAGCATGAACGGCGAATGTAATTATCAACATGCATTGAATTATTTTTTACACTCGCAACATATGAAATCAGTTGTTTCTATTTTTGTGGTGGAGATTTTCAACATGCGGAGGATACACGCTAGAATGATCCTACAGAATTCAAGTTGCAATTGCTAAAAGGTTTAAATTGCAATTGATAAAAAGCGTTAAAGCAATAAAAAGTTTTTAATGACAATGGGTCCTTTGGGTGAAAAGGTCTCCGAAACAAGTTTCACGTTTTCTTGAACGATAAATCTATGGGTGATATTTATCAAACGTGGGATTTCGCGCTAATTGAATGTCTGTAAAAAAAATTTAACTGTTTGAGTAATCAAGCTGAAATCCGTGCTAACAAGAACAAATTTTGTTGCTATAGCGGAGAAAGGGCACGTGGTTAAGAATTACCTGCTGTAAACTTTAGATGATTTACTCGCGTATACGATATATACAAGAAAACTGTTTGTGTGGATAAAATCTCAGATGTTGGTAACATTCAAGACAGCAGAGGAATAACAGGGAATTGATATGCTCCGTTATTTATGACACTGAATTTTGAAGCATTTATTTTTCGAGGAAGCCATTTTTAATATTTTTTTCACAATGATCGCGACCCGGTGTTTGATTTTACTCTATTAATCAGTAAATATTTGGCAATTCACTTTGAAACTTTCCATAATGATGGCTGAATGAATATACTTTTAGATAATAATTAGTTTTGTTTGATTTGTTGTCTTTAAATGAAGGAAATAAACCATCAAACTCAAAGTTAGCGGCAAGCGGCACATAGCGGTAAGGGGAGCAGGCACTCTACGCCACACAATAGCGCAAATTTAATTTTACGACCATTACTGAAACTTATGCTAATGTATCACTAGAAAAGCGGTACTCCTCCGAAGATGTATAAATTGTTTGTTTTCTTCTTTCTTCATTTTCTGAAGAACTAAGCCGAAAGGGAAATTTTGACACAGTAAAAAGTTTTGTTTTTGCATATATAAAGTTTCACCACCCCAAAAATAAAAAAAATTTACGGTGTCGAATTTTCCCTAGAGCTATGTTTCTATGCGGTTGCTATGCTAGATCGTCATCATTTAATCGGATGTATTCAAATAGGACCGTAAGAAACTATTTCTTTATACTCAAGTTTGAAATAAGTCATCATAAAGAAATAAATGACGGAATGTTTATCACTATTTATCAACATGATCAGAAGATCAATTATTTTTGGAATGAAAAGTTTATTTGAAAGAGAACTTTTGCACTGGTTATAAAACAATTTGAAATTGCACTGATAACAAGGTTGCTTTGTTTTCTTCAGACATCGTGATGACTATCGTTCACTGTCTGTTTGAAAAGGCCTCATGTATAGTAGCAACAACATTACAAATTTTGAAAAATACATTACGATATACCTTTGCAGTTGAAATAACTGAATGTATCTGTTATAATCTGTAATGTATATTGTAATCTGGATATTATACTTCGCAATTTTCTGAAAATTTGAAAAAAATTACTTCGCAATTTTTGACCCATTTTCAAAATCACTTCGCATTTTACGAAGTGTTAATTCGAACCCTGGTGGTAAAATCCATTACTAGTATCCTGATGTTTTGCTAGTATATCCCATTGACAGTAGAACCTTTAAGATATAATTTATCATTGCATACAAAATTTCCACAACAATCTATAAAACATTTTATGGAAGCAATTTTTTAGAAAATATAGGTTGGCAGCTCCATCATTTTTTTCAAGGCACTTTATGCAGACATTTTTTTTGATACATAGAGGGCAGTGGACGATCAACGGATGCTCTTTCGGCCTAGATTAGACTCTGTTTGTATTTTACTTTACAGAAAAAGTCAGGGGGAGTCAGATTCGTATCTATATCTCAGTTGTCATGAGTCCAAATAGTTAACTGCTTGACCACTAACAATTAATTACCAATATGTAATTTTACTATTAAAAATACTTCTCAAATTATCTCAGTCTCAAACTAAAATACTGTGCATTAAAAGCCTAAAGCCGCTTTTATATACATGATCATATTTTACATGTCATATTAATAATGATCATATATTGTGAGTTTGATTGTGTAATTTATATATATATATATATATATATATACCTCATAATGAGTTAAAATCATAGACAATATGAAAGTGATCCAAATTTTAAAAGATAGGACATGTTCTATTTCTATACATGATGATATAACTGTTTTGTTTTCCCATTGAAGTGATTTACCAATCAAGTGATTTGACAACCATTCATGCATTTGCATTCATAAATGTACAGAAGCGATGTAGAAAAACGTAAACATATTTTCGCAACAGAGAAAAATAGTGATGGAGAAAATATATGAGCAAATTTTCTTGCCTATAAAGTCACAAATAGGGCTTTCACATTTTTTATTTAGAACTGGTGTGCCATGTGTTTTTGTGAACTTTGCAAAATCAATTTTCATTCCAAATCAATCTTTTCTGAATTTATTTATTATTATTATTTTATTATTATTATTATTTACCCAAGATAACCTCTTCAATCCCTAATAGTACTGTTATCAATGAGGGTCCTGTGAAGGAGGTCCTAGAGCATTTAAATCCCCCATATGGGCTACTGAAGCTGTAATGACAGGAGCCACTCAACTAGACAACCACCCTAGACATTATTTCCACTCTCTTGCTAAGTGCTATAGCAGAGAGGAGTGATTCACACTGTTATAGTTGCTGACATGACTTGGTCGGTGATTGAACCTGCGACCTTCTGAACAGGTAGCGAGCACTCTACCACAAGGCTACCAGTCTTATTTTGTATTTTCAATATGTTAATTTCAAATTTTATATTTGTTTTAGATTTAAAAGCCTTTGAAAGAAGACTTGTAGAATACAATTCGTCATTAGCACCTTCTGCCCAGAGGTGGAGAAGTAAGAAATAAGTTCATTATTAAACAGTATATACTGTGACGACAACCACTCTAAATATTTTCAATTCAATGTTTATCTTTTTACATGCATGTATATATGCTATGATGAACAAATGTTTTAAAAAGGGATTTAGTGATGTTACCAACTTCTGTGGTCAGAAGAAATTAATTGAGGAATGCTTCGGAATTTCATAGTAAACAGACTAAAGAAAGCATGCAATGAAAAATTTACTTAAATTTCTAGAAAATCAGAGAAATCAAGTAAAACAAAATAAGGGTTCCATTCTAAGATTCTGTTCCTAAGATATGCTTTTTATTAATTAGTAATACAACTAAGAAGCTTGGAAACAATTTCTTAGATTTGATTTTTTTATGATAAAGTAATGCCATATAAGAGTTTGCTTATACATCAATATGCGTCAGGCAGAGAATAGAAAAGGTTGTAATACACAGACTTCCTGAATTTTTAAAGTCAAGTGGGGATGGAGGGAAAACCAGGAGGAGATCACCAAAAGAAAAGAGGGAATCCAGCCTAAGATTCTGGCAGACGCCCTATCATAGCGGAACAGAATTCAATTGATAATGAATAAATTTGTGGTTTCAACTCAGATCTTGAAACTAAACCTCCAAGCCTCCACAAAATATCTGAGAAAACACCTTCCCCCTGATCTCAATGTTGTATGAAGTGCTGCTAGGCCCGCTGCTGCTGTTCTTCACTCCAAAAAACATTCTGTTCACTTTCAACATAAACAACATTGAATTTGGGGGCTGAGGGACCTGACCTCTTAACTTGTAGGGGCATTTTCTCTTTTGCAACCCCATTTTTTGAGTTTTCCCAATATTATTTTATGGAGAGTTGTAGCCATAAAATTTCAACTCTTCAGGAAAAAATACTTGAGGCTAAAAATTAAATACCAAGCAGCTTATAATCATTCATTTTTTCCATAAAATGTGACGAAACCTTAAATTGAAGTATGTTACAAGGAGGTATGGAGTGGACAGTAAATTTGAATAAGATGCTATTATTTATGAAATATTGTTTCAATAACAGATTCCTTGCTTGTGCTATAAGTCATACCTACATTTCATTTTGCTCTCCAAATTTTAGATAATTTTTGATACAGTTTTACTGGAAGTAATATTGCTTTGAATTGAATAGCTAATTACTGATTTGCTCAATGTAACATTTGAATATTTCTGTTTAGTACTGTTGATAATGGTCTGTGTTTGCACAGCTGTGACTGCTTGGAACTGGGCTATTGATCAGCATACTGCAGAAGTAAGTGCAGTATCATACAGTAGATAAAATGGCTTCTGCCATGTACATTTGTCGCTATAGTGACAGAAGTTAATGCATCTTCAGCAAAAATCACTGCATAGGAGCCAATGTCGATGTACATTGATCATCAAACTTTTTCCTGCGGTTGTTTGTTTTGTTATTGCTTTGTTGTGATCTTTATTTTCAGGTTTCGTTTCTGCAGTCATTTTCAAACCATCGTTTATTTGCAATCTTCTGCGGTACGCTCATTGTATTGATTCTGTTGGGTGCGCATAAAAGAATAATGGCACAAAGCATGTATCTTTTTCTATTTTGGTTGTATGGGACCAGTGGATAAAATTGTTAAAAATTACTGCGAAGCTGTACATTTCTAAGATAACCAATGACCATGTTTTTGCAATAAGAATCCTCTTTGACTTTTTGACAATTTTGTCATCTGGGTTTACGGTCATTAAAATTAAATCGGTTAAATTGAAAAGTGCATTCTGCTATGACTCATTTTAGGCGTTCGTGTTAAAAAGGGTGGGAAACATCACTGTATTATCAATATCTCTGGTCCTTTTCAGAGGCAGGGGTAGTCTCGACAAGAATGGAGGAGTACAGCGTAATAAAATTCAACTTTAAGTTTCACTTCTCCGTTCTAAGTAGCTCAACTTTTCTCCACAACTCTCCCCCACATCTCTTCTCCATAAAATATGACCACACTCTGTTGTTTTTATTGAAAGGGTCGCGAAGAGAAATAATCAGAAGGGATGAATGAGGGTGTTAATGTGTGTCATTTGTAATGTGTGTTTTTTCCTTGACATTGCAACTCAAAGAATATTAAACAGGTCGAAAAATATACTGGCAGATTTTAATATGTCTTGCGATGATGTAAGTAGAACCAGATATTTTTCACAGTTTTTCGAAGAAAAAAGTGGTCTTCAGTAGTCTCAATAAACAAAGTTTTCAACATTTTCAGTTGTTTTGGGCGTTAGTGCAAGGTCGAATGGGTGGTGTTTTTGGCATTTTCTGTCGTGTTGGAGGTGGAATATTTAATCACTTGGATGACTATGTAGACTTATAAGCTCCCATCTCATTTCTCAAATAATCTTGAAAGATATCAGTTTACACAACCATGTAACGTTTGAATATGCTTTGAAAACATTCTCTTGTTTTGTGTTGTTTTTTTTGTTGTTTTTTTGTTGGTTTTTTTTTTTGAAAAAAAAGCATCACGTGATATCTTTCATATACCAATTACAGATACAGACTGGATATACGATTTAATTACAAAATACAGAATATTTCTCAGAACTAAAGATTTATGTTTGCGAGCTTTTCGCTAAACGCACGGTCGGTGACCTCTTCATTGTTATGGAAAATTGAGCGACTTCCTCTAAGACAGATATGTACTGATTTCACCAGAAAACATATGTGGCGAAGGATCCACGTCACAGTGTCTGAGTATTTCGCGTTTCGTTTTTCTGAAACCATCTCAGTCAAACGTCTGTAGAACTTTCTACATTCGCGGCCAGCTCCACCGGTTGCAGAGAAGACAAGGGGCGTAAACATTCTCTTGTTTACGTCGTAATTATGTCATAATGTCATAAGACAGGAAATAAAACAAAATCCATCTGTAAATATGACAGACCGAGTAACAGGACAAAAGAACTTTACACAATCAGCAGTTTGTAGTACTGGTCTGTTATCACCTGCTCTTCGAACATTGTGAAGAATTGAAAACAAAAAACCGCGTTTCATTATGCTGTTTTAATCACGCAATGTTTGTATAAGCAATTCAAACGTCCATGCATATTGAAACGTCGAATGTACTCGCTTCTCGTAATATATTTGTGTAGCATAAGCCAACTCTCGAGCATGCACGTGTGACCACAACCACTTGTGAATTCCTATGTGAGGTCAACTGTTGTGAAATTCAGATCTATCGTCTAATTTACATCGAAGGTATATCCTCATTAACACTTGGTTCACAAAAAAATAAATGTTGATAACTATCTAGTCGTTGATTGGATGGCTCATTCAGTGTTCTTTCGTGTAGTGACAATGAGTAATTTTGATGTTGTTATTGTTGCTGTGGGTTTGATCCTCTTGATAACAGCTTTCTCATTGCATATATTTGGACTGTATGTTCTGAGCTGGTGGAAACACGAGCGTACGCAACAGTCCCGCGTCCTCACTCACATCAGTCTCATGGAGATGTTGCTATTGGTTACGCTTGTACCTTACTGGTTGAGTGTATGTAGTGGAGGTCAAAATGGTACTCTTGTTGTTATTTTTGACACCCTTAACCACTCATGCGCTATATCGGTTGCATTGCTGTTAATGATATTGACAACTGATCGAATTATTGCTTGTGGTTCGCCATTAAGATATTGGGTTTATGTAACAAAAAAGCGCATGCGCCTGGCTTTGCGTTCAACATGGGTATTTGGTGTTGTTCTGTTCTTCATTTCAAACAGTGTTAGAGCGTACCTACTGGGAAGCAACATTTACAAGCTTTATGAGAATGGACTTTTGTCAGTGTTTTACCTGATTACGTTTTTCTACTCTACACTGAGTTACATATACATCTATCGGAAGATGTCCTTATTCAGTATTGTTGGTCGACGTGGTAAACTTAAAAGGCAATGTAATCAATCGTCACTCTATCGCAGGTCTGTTCCTTGTTCGGCGATCATACGATACAGTACTAAAAGGGATAGTGTCGAGATTTTGAAGAAGCGATTATCTCTCATTAAAGATGATATACAGGTGCATGTGTCGGGTGGGAATATTGAACGTCGAGCAAAGAGTCGTCTTCATAAAGTGTCGGTGTTGATTCTCTTTTCCTTCTCCATTTTTTCGTTGGTACCTACGATCACTGCTGTTATTGTGAACGAGGCTATTGGTTTAGAATATGGAAGATCACCCATTCGAAGCTTGTTGAATTTAGGATGGCAGATGAACTTTGTGTGCACACCTCTTATTTATGTGTTCATGAACAGAAAGTCTAGGCATCTGTTAAGAAGAAAAGTGAACTATATCTTCAAGTTTTAAGTTTACTTTATGAACTTGAACCATCGGTAGTTGCTATTAAACTGTGGGCGTTTTTTTTTTATAACAACAGGTATAATACGTGTGAAGGTTTGCTCCATAGTTTCTGTAATTATCTCGGTTTATCACGATCTTTTGGATCGACGACACAAGCGTCTTTCTGACGCATGTGGCACTCCGATATTCTACATGTAGTATGTAATACCTGAACATGCTTATTTGAATAGCGTTCTTCCACATAATTTTTACTTTTTCTGTAAAATCGTAAACTGTTCTTCAGGGGTGTAGTTTTTAGTCATGTGCGCATGCGTTTCTTACTGATTCGTTTGTTTTCAACCTCCTTCGGTTATCGGATCTCATTGATGTTCCGGTTGTATCCCCGTTGTATTCCGGTTGTTTTCAAGAGTTTTCTTGATCCGTTAAATTTGTGATCAGAGTTTGAACATGATGCTAAACATGAAATACGATGCTCCCTTTCCAGACACGCCCGCTTCAGTTGCACTCTTCTTGCGCCATTTCGATGTTCCACCCCGATAGATAAGCTTACAAACAACAATACCAACCCATATCCAATTAAACCGTCTAATGTTCTTATTCTCCGCCCTTATAGCGAATGTATGCAATTTGATTGGAAGCCCTTTTGGAACTATTAACTGACTGAACACGGGTGCAAGTTAGACAAATGTTGTACACATTATGTTTTCTTCTTTTAGAGGGGGCGTTTGATCTTAAAACCTCGACTTACAAACAACGAACGTAATAGATACCCACCGTAAATGTTTTATAATGATCTCCACCGTAGATGTATGATTATTGAAATTCGATATTTTGTATTAGTTTATGGATATTTAATTTAGAGAAATGTTAGATTCCTATTATTTATGCATAGTATTTTTTCATTGGACCTTTTCCATAAAGATTTCAAACGGACATTGACTTCCTAACCGCCTTTATTGAAATATTTTTCTTTTTATTCGTTTCCCGTACATTTGGGGCAATGGAGAACATATTTATACCGGCTTTTCACTAGGCTGGTGTTTTCACTGACTGACCAATCAAATCGTTTAATTTTTGTTGACGCAGCACAAAATATGGCCGCTGGACTCCTATAAATTAGACTCACCAGTCTTAAGATACTGGTAAATCTCCTTCACTAAATTTAACTCCTTGGAACTTTTTCACATGAGAACTGAGATGAGTTGCTTTAGTAAAAAGGAAGTGGTTATTCTTTTATTAGGACGATCTTTTACCTCTGACATGTTTTAGCTAACATGTTAGCTCCTTGATAAATGCAATTTTACATGCAAATTCTCAAACTCGCTGTCCTTATTCTGTATTTAACTTTTAAACAAAATTGAAGATAAAGCACTGAGTCAAAAGAAATAAATTAAATCTGCTATCTAGCGCAAAGAAACCAGAAGAAAAATGGGAAGGAGCAAAGGGAGTCTTAATGTACCGTGAACTTAAGACTGGAGATGTCTTTATTTACCAATAAATCAGGACTAGGTTTCCTAGATTACGTAATCGAGATTTCAGGTTCCAAAAAAAGTGAATCTTCATCCAAGAGCTGATAAGGACTGTAATTATTGAATTTAGGGTGTACGAAACACATCGTCCTGGCATTCTTTCTTGAAGTTTATATTGTTAGTAATATTTCGCTCTGTGAAGATTGATAATCTTTCGTATTTCAATTTTCAATATTTTAAACATTTCTTTACCTTATCGGGGAAAATTTTTCGTTAGGGAAAATTTCGTCATTTTTCAAAATTTTACTAATACTTTCTCATAAATTTCACTTTTTCAAAACTTTTCGTCGTGGAAAATTTTCGTCACGAAGCAAATATTTCGTCACATTTCCCCGACGAAATTATAGTAAACTCTCTCTAATTCGATCTTCGAAGGGACTGACAAAAACGTTCAATTTATAGAAAGTTCGGATTAGGGAGGTTCTGGAATTGTGTGTCTGTCAACAACAAGTGCAACCATGGCAACCATGAAGCAAGAGTTGGAATTTATCTGGTTTGATAACCATCTGGTTGCTCCTTAACCAAATGTGTGACAATAGGAACATCTCGGGAAAATCCCGGGACAATTTAGATAACACCTCGCTAAGGGACGTCAACCATGTTTTCCTGGCAATACTGAATAGGGCTCAAGTGTTACGTTCGCGCAATGTATTGTCTTCACGTGAGCGAAAAAACTTTCGTACACGGGTTGCAAAATAAGCGCATCTCCATAGAAACAACTCCATGTGAATTTAGCACAAAAATTTCGAGTAAACTTTCGATGTAAAATCTGTGGTGAAAGGATGTAGTAATGGTTCTTACAGACTCGGAACATAAATGATTCAATACGAAAAACATTAAATGATGGAAATAAATTCTTAGTTCGGTGTTGTAAAAACTTTTGAATGAACGTGCAAAATACAGAAGAAAATTGATATCAATGATGTTTTGTTTTTGTGTGTTGATATAACAATGTTGTTACTGGTTTAGTCAGGGTGGAAATGTAATTCGCTTGCCTAGCAGGGGTAGAAGCAATTTTTTGATTTTATTAGGTTCTCTGACGGGTATGAACTTTAAAAAATTATGGTATCAATTTTTTCCGAAATTGGGTGTGGCCCTGAGGTTACGTCACAGATTTCTGGTAGGGAAAAAATTAATGTCGGAATTTTTCACTTTTCTTTAGCTGATCTTATAGATCTTGAATAGAGAAGCAAAAAATATGTAAACACCATGAGGCTAAAATTCAATAATCAAAAGTTATGGGGGTTTAAAGTTTCGCAAATCCAGGGGGTAAGAAAGAGAATATGTGTTGCATAACTATAACGTTTATCAAACTGAAATTGTTAAAAACATTTTCAAAACTGACTAAACAGTGAATGAAACAAAATACTGCAATAGATAACCAAATCTTAATTCTTGTAGTCCTGGTCAGGGGGTAAAACAGGAATTTTCTTAGACATTTACCCCCCAATTTTGTAAAATTGTTCATTTAAGGTAGATTGAACAACTTTTTACACATATTTTCTGCGCAAAAGATGTTTATGAGAGATAGGAACATTGTTAAGAAATGTTATGGATTTTAAAAAACTCTTGACAGGGGTAAATTGGAAAAATATGCTGCTTTTACCTCCTGATTTTATCAAAAATCTTCATTTTTTGTCATACTTAAGCAAAATTTGTAGAGTTTCTCGCTATATGTTACGTTTTTTTTAAAAATAAAATTATAAATATTGCAGTGGTTGATATCAGTGTAAGTTTGGGATTTACCCCGGATTTGTTTTTGTCGATTTTATATTATCTGAAATATATGATATATCTAGATGTATGATTATATTTTATATTATATGAGATTTATCAGAAATAGGTGAGAAAAAAATTTTAACATAGTCATCATCATCATCATCACTGTCTGTCAAATAAGCCACTTTGTCACCTGTGGGTTCGGTGCGGTCTGTTTTGCACTCTGATGAGCATTTGCACATATCAGTGCACACAAAACCATTTTTTTGGCATTTACACCTGTTTGTCATACAGTCGCCTTTACACCCACACGAACTCATTTCCAAGAGGGCAAGGGGTGCAGGTAGGTTGCTTGTCATTATAGGATGAAGCTGTCCATCTTCATTCTCCCAACCGTAGTTATCAACAGGAAGCAAATTCTAAAGTGGAATATCAGCTCCTTTTCAATGAATGAAGCGTGTCAAGCACACTCTCTAGAGAGATCGTTACTTGTTGGTGAAGAACTTCGTTTGCATGAGAATTTCCACTGAAGTTAAGTTGTTGCATTATAAACTTTACCTCAGCTTTATAAGAATCAACGTCTTTGAAAGCTTCTGTTAGTATCAGCGATGTTAAAGCAAGATACATAATAGTATAAACTTCCATTCCTCGTTTGATATGTTTTCCTTCCATAATTTGACCAAGAGTTGTTGGTCCGTATATGTCAGCTTCAATGAAAAGGCGATCAACTCCGCTTTCAGCAATGTACTTTCCCAGTACTTTCATCATAGCAAAAACGATATGTAGTTCACCCAGACGAAATATAAAATTTTCTTTGATCTCATTTCTCTCTCTCAATTGCATGCATTTGGAGTACAATTGGACATCCAATGTTACAATAGTGCGGTGGCTTCCTGTCACACTCACGTTGATTCCTTGCACAATTTTCAATGCAGTATACAGACTTGACCAATCAGTCGGTGAAGTTGGAAGTGACGGCAAGAATTGGCAAGTCGTTGTAGCTGTAGTTGCATTCAGAAGAGAGTTATAGCCAGCCCAAGTAGGGACATCGATATTCATTACGGAAGCAAGAGCCCATGTTGTCATGAGATTTGTACAAATTAAGTTGATCACATGGAATGATACCAGTAAAAGTCGGGAAACTCTCGTTTGGAGGCTTTGGCTTGAAGCACACAGTCGAGAAAGAAGCGAACAATTCATTATGAAACTCAAGGTTTCTCTCTTTGGATCGCTTGGTTTGTAAATTATCTGATCGTGTTGTCTGCTGCTTTTGAAAAACAACCTTCCCAGTACCATGAAACTCCTCCTTTCCATCAGGGGTATCATTCGTAAAATCAGTATTGTCTATAGCGAAGTGCACTGGAGTTCCTTTTGCAATGTTAGGTGGTAAATACACATCGTGATTTGTTTCTATGATCTTATGGACAGAACAAGCTATGTCATTTTCAATTTGTAGAACTTTTTCGTAAGATATAGATTAATTAAGTCGAGATAGTGTGTTTGCAACATCTTTGGAGCGAGCTTTATGGTGCATATGAAGACCAAGACCAACAGCAAAGCAGTTAATGCAAAGGAGTTTACACATTCTGGCGAAATGTGTCTGTTTTTGCTTTATAACTTGCTTGACGTTTTGTTTTGACTGTTGCCATTAAAATTTCAGCGATATTTTTGACAGCATTGTCAATAGATTCTTTCTTCCTCGGACTGGTATCAACAGCCACTTTTGGCCCGATGATAATCCATTTCAACAATGCCGTCAACGAATCTGGAACATCAAAACCATCAAGGGTACCGGTAAAAACCCACTTTGAACTTTCAAGGATATATTTTCTAACAGTCACAGCAGCATCAAACAACTGTTTATTGGTAGCTATTTTCAAAGCTCGTTTTTTCAGTTTATTCCAACAAATCAGATGGTACTTAACATCATTTGCCACCGCATCTGCAGCGTTTGGAACATTATTCAAGCGCAAAAGCAAATTTTCTTCTTGGAGTGCTTCAGCCACTTCCAACATTGACTTTCCAGTAGAGGTAAAAGCAACCTGATGTAAAACGGCCCCTTGACTTTGACAGATTATGCAACATGTCTTATCAAATACTGACAGCCTACTTGAACGAAGTGACTTTAAAGGGGGTTCTTCCATTATCCCAGTAGTGTCTGCATAATTTTCTTCACCCATTGTATTTTCAATTGCTCTTAGCGATGGTCTACCTTGTTTTGAAGAACAATTTCTTGTCTTTTCTATTCTTCTCTTCATTCGGCTCAGGTTGGTAATGTTAACAGCAGCTTTGTAGCAGTCTGCATGATAAAACGCCGAATTTTCAATTAGCTTACTTGGAGATAGTCCATTTAATCGATTTTTTACGGCAGCATATTTACCATCACCACATTTCTCCCATTCATCCAAAAATTGAAACAACTTCAAAAGTTTGCTTCTTTTGGTGATTTGGTGACATTCTGAATGAAGGTAAAATTAATCGGAAACTTGTTCAAACTGGAAATACTACAAACAAGGAGAAGCTTACTATAATAACTAAATCTTTTAAAGATTTAACTAAAACTTTCTTCACCTGTTTACTATTGCTTGACTGACAGATGATACAACTTGAAAACTTTAGACTGTTATGATTGCGAAAAAATACGAAAAAAGATAGAATAACATCGATGAAATTTCCTTTGTACCATCTGTGTTGTAATTACTGGTGGCCGTATACAAAGTTGAATTTTAAAAATTTTAGAAATGCTATATATGGAAGTCTATTGTTCCCCGTAATAGAAGTCGTCAACCTCGATCCCAGAGCTTCTTCTTCTTCTTTAGAAGAAGCTCTGGGATCGAGGTTGAGAAGTCGTAATTCAGATCTCGAGGTCTGTTGTTTATTTACAGGGGGTAAAAGCAGCATATTTGTCCAATTTACCCCCGTCAAAAGTTTTTTAAAATCCATAACATTTCTTAACAATGTTCCTATCTCTCATAAACATCTTTTGCGCAGAAAATATGTGTAAAAAGTTGTTCAATCTACCTTAAATGAACAATTTTACAAAATCGGGGGGTAAATGTCTAAGAAAATTCCTGTTTTACCCCCTGACCAGGACTACAAGAATTAAGATTTGGTTATCTATTGCAGTAATTTGTTGCTATTCACTGTTTAGTCAGTTTTGAAAATGTTTTTAACAACTTCAGTTTGATAAACGTTATAGTTATGCAACACATATTCTCTTTCTTACCCCCTGGATTTGCGAAACTTTAAACCCCCATAACTTTTGATTATTGAATTTTAGCCTCATGGTGTTTACATATTTTTTGCTTCTCTATTCAAGATCTATAAGATCAGCTAAAGAAAAGTGAAAAATTCCGACATTAATTTTTTCCCTACCAGAAATCTGTGACGTAACCTCAGGGCCACACCCATTTTCGAAAAAAATGACACCATAGTTTTTTTCTATCTCTGTCACCCAAAGAACGATTTGAGACCTTAAAATTGCTTCTACCCCTTCTAGTCTAACGAAGCCTTATTTCGTGACATAGCCATCCACACTAGTTGTTATGATGATTGGTGATTAAATGCAGCAAAACATTGAAGCTGTGATTTCAATGCAAAGTCAAAAATTTATTATTAATAGCCAAGCTGAAGATTTATTTTTATTGATATAGCCCAAATACAACTGAACTGAAAGTGAACTGGAAAGCACATGGATGTATAGTACAGCCATAAAGGAAACCTTTTCATGTGGTGTGGAGAACAACCAGTTTAACCAGTTTTGTAAATTCAAAGACTATACATTACAAAAACTAGAAGTAAAAACGTGATGTATTATATGCAATAAGATGTTCAGAGTACCAATTACGTATAATATTTTAAAACGCAGGATTGTGATGATGCATAACTTGTGAAAGAATCCGGTCGAGTGTGCTTCCCTGGATAGTCATTTACTCTGACAACAGAAACATAATTTACTATGGATTTATTTCATGATCACGTATTGATATACTGTATAGATATGTTTTGTAAAAATTAGTAATACTGTCAATTTTTGTTGTACAAACATGGAACATAAATCAAAACACAATCCAAAGCCAAAACACGAATTTCTACTTTCAGCTTTGTAGTGATTTAGTTTATAGATGTGTATTTTCACTACAAAATTCTGTTGTTTTTTTTCCACGAAGGTCATTTTAATCAGATAATAGATATTGAAGATATTCTTCAGGGCCTAAAGTTCCTGACAATTTTCTGAGGTGCAGGACAAAATATTGAGTTAAAAATAAAAAATGAAACTTATTCTCTTTTTAATAAACATTGAGTATGAATAATCTTTTTTTGAATAGAGATGTCTGAATTTAATTTTAAAAATTATTACTTTAAGGACATCTCTTTTTTGAAAATGAATTTCCTGTCCTAATTTACGTATCACTTGTTAGTAGATATTTTGATTTCTTTGATTGTTGTCTACTGCAAAGTGTTTTTAATACTAAAGTATATTAGTATTAAAATTAGGCTTGACAATTTTCTTTTGTAAACCTGTATTATACAAATGTGATTGTATAATGTAAACTAATTTTATCCAAGTTATGAAAAGCAAGTGTTCTGTTGAAGTACATTGTTTCCTTTGTTTTTATGGTTTATAAGCCTGTCCTTTAACTTGTCTTCTGCAGGAATATAGATCATTATGTTTATTATGATGTAATTCTTTGCACATTGATGCAGTTATTGATATTCAGTTGTGTAAGAGCAAATATTAGTCGCATTTAAGTCTTTTAATTTTTAACTATGCCCATAGTAACTTCTCAGTCACTTTATATCACTTTTATATTACTTTTATCAATGTACACATAATAATTGATAAAATGTTCACAACTTTGGGGAAATATATACAGTGGCATTTTTGTGAATCTTGTTTGATAATCCTGTTTTGAACGACCCACTTTTTGATTTCTTTCTCAAGGTAAGGTATTGAATTAGTGCTATTTTGCTGAATAACTTAAAATACTCGATGAAAAGCTCAGTTTCAAGAGCCAAAGGCTCGGTTGTTTCTGGCACCGTTTCACTTTTGATTTTTACTCGAAAAAAAATTCATTCGGTAAATTCTATTATATAATTTACGGAACGTTTTATTATGCAACCCGTGTATAACCGATCACATCAAGACCATAATTCAGTGTAAACATTTTCATGAGAAACGTTTGCTTAATTAGAAAAATCAAGGGTTTGAAAATTGTGAAGGTTGACGTCAACAGTAGTGTCACCCCCCACCCCCTCCCCCGTCAACCAGCGTCAACTTCAGTATAACCCCCCCCCCCCCCCCCCCCCCTAACAGTTGACGTCATTTGTGAACAATCCCTAAGATAGAAACCACACATATATATAGTATTGTCGTCCGCAAAATTGACAATCCCAAATGAAATTTCACAGAAAAAAAGATCATTGAGGAAGATATTACACAACAATGGGCCTAATATAGAACCTTGTGGCAGACCACCCATAATTAACTCTAACCATTCACTAAAGTAGGAATCGATGGGAGGAGAGCATCAAAAGCTTTTAAAAGGTCCATTAGGACAACTCCTAATTTTCCAGGGGAGATATAACAGGCAGTGCTGGGTCATATTCCTTCCAAAAGCCACAAAGGTACGTTGAGAGTTTAGTCTCTATTAAGGCTTTCAGTTGTTGAATACTAACGTTTCATATAATATCTTAGAAAATATTGGAAGTGAGTTAATGAGCTGATAGTTTGACTTGTCAGTAGCAGAACCTTTCTTATATACTGGCTTTGTAGCAGGCATCTTGAGTTCAGAAGGGAATGTATTCGGTTCAAGAGAGTTATTAAAACACGATGTGTGGGAAATTTCATAACTAACACTTTAAACACTATCTGTTAATTAAACGGGGAAATAAAACTGGGATTTTTTATTAAGGACTGTGATTCCTGGATTACCGAAGAACAAGCACTTCAGGAGTCTTAATTTCTGGAGTCCGAATTTCATGCGACACCAGCTTTAAAATATACAGCAGGTGAAACAAATGTGAGTGGAACGATTTGAAGGTAAGTTCACAACTAACTTGATAGTCGATGGCAAGTGGAAGAACCGATCAATAAGCATCAGAACATCAGAAGTTTCCATAGATTGCCTTGTTCTCTGCAGAAGCTGAAGATCGTGCAAAACGGGATATCGGTTGGGACCTTGGAATCAGAAGAACTGTTATTGGAGATATTGGTCCCTGGACTTGGAAGTTAGGTGAGAAAAACCAAGAAAATAACTGCAAATACTGTTCTTTACATATCTTGTAAATAAAATCGTTTCATACCGTCATCAAAATCTATTTATATGGTCTTGTTCTATATACAAAAATTCCATGCCGTATCGTGATTATAACCGTCTGATCAGCGGAAATACCGTTTACCAAATTAAGAGGGGGTTTACAAAGGGAGGGTAAGCAGGCAGTATATTGTTAGTTACTTCGCCCTGCGAGGAAAATGAGTAAAGATGGCCTTGGCAATCTTTCATA
The DNA here is from genome assembly GCA_027922465.2 of Turritopsis dohrnii. Classification (NCBI taxonomy): domain Eukaryota; kingdom Metazoa; phylum Cnidaria; class Hydrozoa; order Anthoathecata; family Oceaniidae; genus Turritopsis; species Turritopsis dohrnii. Next base: position 65,205 of record BQMF02000519.1, read on the forward strand.
TCCCAATTTTTCAATACTTTAAACATCTCTTTATATGAGAAAAGGTTGCGTATCATGAAACGTCATAGTTGTTGCATGGCAATCAGATATTAACCGAGCAAATAAACATTTCAAAAACTTGCGAAAGAGTTCCTTTACAAAATCTTTCACTTGACATCTACTCGACTGAATATCGATTCTTCCGCGTCTTGTACCAGTTGTATAGTGCACCACCCGGCACAAATAGAAAGGAAAGGACGAAAACACAAACGCCAATAGCCAACGCCCAAGCTGGATAAGGACCTTTAAACGCTCGTGCCTAAAATATATAACACCGTGCTTATGTGGAGAAAGCAAATAAAATTCTGTTGCTGCAGATGATGACGACGACGATGATGATAGTGGAGGCAGACGTTATATAACATGAATAAAAATACAGTTACATACATTTACTCGGTCCCATATTTCATATTTCGGTTGATTAGCGATCATGTTATATAATGACAAACCAAGCATTAATAGGAGTGCCAGGGGAGATATCACTTTCCATAAAATCACAAATATCAGTGGTGGACGACGACCCGTCATATACTCAATGTCGTCACCAAATCTATAGAAATGGAAAACGTGTATACTGCAGATTAGAATCTCTACATGTTAGTGATATTACGGTTGCTCTGTCAAGTCACCTGGTTTCTGTACTTATAATTGAATGACCAATTGAATGGATGGTTATAAGAACTGGTAAATGTGTGAGGTCATTATTAGATTTATAACACCACAATTTCTCGTGGATATCTGCACTGTGTTACATGTTTTAAGAATTCAGTTTGAAGATTTCCGCTAATATGTGAAATGCATTAACCAAGGAAGTGACTCACACGTAAAAGAAATTATGCATTTATGAATTGTACTAATGGAATGCTATAATTTAGCTATACACTTAAAAACTGATTGTAAATTCCATTTTCAACATGCTGTGCTGTCTTTATATCAATTGAGAACGGGGTAAAAATTAAATGACTGCCTTACCTTTCTAACCCATATATCCAGCCAATAAACAGCAATTCAAAAAATGCAACTGCCAAAATTGGAATGTCCACACTAAACTTATTAAAAAGTTGTACAAGATATTCTCCAGAGTATTGTGTAAAACCAAGACCAGCCAGAAATCCAGGTACAGCAACCAGCACTGAAACGGTAATAACATATCATTCACATTTAGGTATAGCATCATGTGGCGATTGAAAACAAACAAAATCTTTCCGACATTAGCTACAATATAGGTGACCAACATAACGGTTTTTTTTAAAAAAGATAAAATGAAGTCTTTGATGACGATGATAGGAGCATTGAATAAGTAAGTAAGTAAGTAACGGGAGTTTTTAGTCCTTGGGCTTCCATCTGTAATGGTTGGTTCTTCCGCCCGCCGACTTGTAACTATTAGTTGACTTACCGCCAGAGATACGTATAGCATTGCTCTAACTTGCCCGAAGGCCAGTGTGCAGTCAGTCGATGGCTCCTAATAGGCTGATACGCTGCTTTTAAAGCGCATCGGAGTGGTGTATTGAGATACGACATGACTGGACTCGAACACCGGTCGCACTCAAAGGTACTAACCACTACACCATCGCTGCATTGAAACACAGTTTTTTCATTGAAACACAGAAGTTATTGCAGTAATGCAGATTTAACCCCAAAAATACTCCTGCAAACTGCATTTTTAAGTGATTCTTAATATACGAGTCAAAAATTGCTCTACATCAAGAAATGATCGAGCCTTGTGCAATTATTATGAAAATTCTTGAGTATCTTAGAAAAATTTAGAAAATCCCATTACCCATGAGGAGATCTGGATATTCAGACTCCAAAGGTCATAGAGTGATTAATGTTTAGTGAGGGAAGGCACTTTCCATTGCTTCTCATCTACCGAATTAAAGACGAAGTTTATCATATTGAAAATTACTTGAATTGTAATTTGGTACGGGTTAGATTTTGAAAATAATTAAAAAGCCTCTTATTTATTGCCGGTAGTTCTAATTTAGCGCGGATTTTTGAGAGTACTTTTTTATTCAAATATCTATATTATATCTGTATCTATATATCTCCGAAAATAATTACTTTTTCACCGGCAGTAAATTAGAAGAATAAAAGCTATACTTTTAGAATTAAACGTCGGGAAACCAAAAAGTGGTGGGCCTAAGATGGGCCCTATTCAATCTTTCACCTATAGAAACTTAAACTCGTGCTCTGATGAATCAAATATTTTTTTTATTTCTTATTTGATCAAATGATAGATGTAACATTCATACCAATAATTAACTCTTTTCGGAATTTTTGGAAAAACGGCATGTCTCTGAGAGAAGTTACCAATCCTTCTAATGAACCAAACATACTACCCAGACCAAGTGTTATCAACATCAGGAAGAAAATTATTGAGAAAAACGTTGAGGCTGGCAAATGACCAATTGCTTCTGTGAATGCAACAAATGCCAGACCAGATCCACCACCACCCTGTAAGAAAGCAGATCGACACAAATCAAATACTATCAATTTCGAGACAAGGGCTTCCTAAAGATTTTCTGCCTTGATTTTTGTTGCTACTTTAGGAAATAAAAATTCACGCTGAGTGAGGCTACCATGGACATATAAAAAGGGAAAGACTTACAATGTTTATAAATCTATTGATTATATGGCTATGCGCGTGTCCTTGCTATTAAAATTTTTACAAGTGCAGTTTTGAAATCACCTTAGGTCGTATTAGATTTGCGTGTTTTAATTGATAATTGAGATCTTGGTAACCAATCATATAGGTATCTCAAAATATCGAGGGTTTTAGTACCAAAACTTTGGACCTTCATATCTCATTCCTGGGTATTGAAACTTTTAGAAATGGAAGGTAAAATACTCTTCTTCCTATCAGCTATCAGGATTTAATCCAGGAATTTTCTAATCGGGATTTTGTTTATAAAAGCTATGAATGAATGAATACTGGAAGCTATGAATGAATGAATACTGGATAACTCCTTGAAAGTCCATGTTAACCTTCGAAATATTTCAATAGTACTTTAGAAATTTTATAAATATAAAGGACATACAGTGTGTATCAAAATGTCTTATCCACCAACTTTCAAGGCGTATACTTCATTACATGTCTGATAAAATATTGTGAATTTTATATCGCAAGAAAGAGCTTTTTATGTCCTATCCATTAATATAAAATGTTTGATAAAACATTTGTTCTTCGAAAAGATATTTTACTTTTATAGAAAACGTGGTACTAACTATTTAAGGCACTTTTTTCAAGACATTTTGTTTCGAACTTGTTATCCGGACAGTTCCCTAGGATACGCGGAACTCAAGTGTATCTGTAAACCGATTTTACCTTTTTATGTTGTAAGTACGACCATTAGCTCGTGATTTGGTCGTCCTTGTAAGAGCTTGTATGTTTGTACGAAAATCATTAACTGGAGATGTCTGTGAAAACTACGCGGAATACTTCAACCTCATGAATCACACAAAGTCGACACGAAAAACACGATATCACTTAAATTACCAAAAGTGCGTCTTCAGTTCGGAAAAGCATCATTCTACTATACTGGTGCATTTGTATACAACAAACTACCTGAACATATCCGAAGTGAAACAAATTTTTATATACATAGATCTCTGGTTCAGGCTCATTTTTATGCAATGTGAGTAGTATAGTGTCTCTAATTAGTACTATTTCATCCATTCCTCAATTTCTTTCATTTTTACTGCCTTACTTTCTCTTGGTCTTCTCACAACTCTGAGTCATATTTTAACCTTTGTATATATTTACAATTATTTATTAACATTAATATTTACTTTTATTTAACATTTTTAATTTCAACAGGACCCTTATTGATAACAGAATTTTACTTGTATATATACTTGTATTATAATCTGAAATGATCATCCTGTATAAAAATTTGATAAATACAAAATACAAATACAAAATTTTCGTCACCTTGGTGACGTCATATTAAATGACCTTAAATGACCTTAAATGACGTCATGAAAAAGTCATAAGGAAGTCATATGACTTCCTGACCAGATTAAGACGTTGTGGTGACGTCATAGTGACGTTATAATTTTTTGTGGGCTATGATTATGCGTGTAAAGAAGTTATAAGTGGAGTCGAGGAGCCATCGCATTATTATTATCATAAAAAATTCAATGTACGCTTTCCTACCTGACTCAAGAAATATTCAACGGAGCAGTTGGCTTGAGTTTGATTTGGTAACAGACCATATTCGCTGCGACAAAATTCGCTCTTTTTGTGAGCTCTAGAGAAAATCATACTTCTTAACCAGCGAGAATTTAACTTAAAGTCGGAAGACTTGAAGACTTTGGGACGTGCCTCACTGCCTCAACAAGTCACACAATAAAATGATTTTAAGAACTATCGCAAATTGTCCCGAAATGCCCAAGTTGTGACTAATTCTGAAAAAATGACTGTCAGAGTCATGAGCAGTCTCATCCAATTGATCTTTGCACAAATTTTTATGACAATTTAAGAACTTTCAAAATTTGGTTTAAATTTGGCCCAATTGCAAATTAATAGTTCCACGAAATCGTTCATAATTTAGAGTAGCATTAGTAGAAGAACCTAAATACTGGAAAAGGAAGGCTTGTAAACCACACCATATCGCATATCGCATTTTCAAAATTGGGATCAATAGGATGCAGGCTAAATCTCATATCAAGAAAAATAACCCGTTAAGTGTTCCAAAACTATTCTATTGTATGAATAAAGGTTAATGGTTTTGAGTTTTTTACGGAGTCGTGAAAAAGACGCTTCAAGAACCTGATAACATACATCTTGCCATCAAGAAAGATTTGATAGAAAGTCAACGCGCTCGATGACCCAAACAGAAATTACAAAGTTCTGATTGTGAACTATCGTTGGTTGGAAGTTAACAAATTGGTCACATGCATCACATAACATTTTCAAGGTGCAACATCAGTCTTAATGTTCTTATTTTAACAATTTGTATTATCATCGATCAGCAAGGCATATTTCGTAAGATGTAAGATATATTTAGACACGTATCAGTAGTGTTTCTTCTCATGAGGATTAAACCTGCTTCAGCAACATAATCTGCTCATAAATTTCAAATAACCATCGGATACTACTGTTCTTTTGCGTTGATCTGACAGGATCTTTTGATATAATGTCATTTAAATAACATGATATGTTGCGATATCTATCCCCCCCTGGTATCACGTTTTCTTGATCATAACAAAGAGGCTTTGATAGTAAGACCTCTATAGTTAATCTGACACTGAATTCATTAATGAATATCTCGTTGTCAATTCATTGATGTTTTGAAATGCAAAAACATAGCTAGTCATATTAGCTATATATCTTACCTGTAGCCAAGAATTGAAAATATGGCAATTCCAGCGAACACTGAAGTACCACAGTTTGTAAACGAGATGATCAATGCGTCTTGTAGCGTGTTATTTTTTTCGTCGTTGTAACTGGCATAAGCAATTAAACCACCAAACGCCAGACTTAAGGAGAAGAAAATCTGAGCTGCAGCTTCCATCCATACTTTCGGGTCTTTCAATTTTTCCCACTAAGAAACAAAAGAAAATCTAATTTTTGCTAGACTTTTAAATATCACTCAGCATGATTTCAGATAACAAGGTTTATATGTCATAAAGGCAGATCATTGATATCTGACGATTGTTTTGTCCTTAACACACAAGGTTACGTTTTATTGCAATCAGTTTTATTATATCTCATGAAGAAAAGTATAGTTTGGCAAGTAGCCGCCTTAATGCAATCCACAAAAAAAACATCGAGTGAAAACAACCTGTATTATGTATTACTGTATTGCCATAGAAGTAACACAGACCATTAATAAATGACAAATTAGAGACTTTGCCTGAATGTTTGTTTAAACGTCGTGCTTATGCCTGGTTATCAAAGATGTTAAAAATGAGGTTATACTTGTCAAATACAACGGAATTTCAAGACGAAATTATAATGAGATAATATAAACCAATGTGAGGTTTGGTCAACAAGTTACGGCTCCCTCACAAAACACATTTAGAAAGCTATGCAAGGACACACCTTTGGCACAAAAAAGAATTTCAGACCATCCTGGTATCCTTCCAATAAGAATCCTTGTATGATAAACACCAATAACACGATATATGGAAAGGTGGCGGTGAAATATACAACCTACAAAAGGAACGCCTTCATGTGAGAATCAACTGAAATTCCACATCAAATTATTTAAAAGTACAAATTTCTTTAAAAATCTCAGTCTTAAGAAGGAAGTAATGGCTGTTGTCGTTCATTGTTTCTGGGAAAGCTAAAATGATGCTGGTTTTAAATTGAACTGGTACCAGCTAATCGCCTGAAATTACCTTACTTTCAGAGGTCATGAGTGGATTTAAATATCTTAGTCCATAAATTAACGAGAGCATTCTAGACTCTTTAATTGATTTAAGGCTGTGTCTGGTACAGGCTTTTCCCTACGCCCTCGCCCTCTTAAAACAACGCATGCTTACTTTTCCTGTGGTCTGTATTCCTTTCCACATGCATAACGCTACTAACGTCCACGCTAGTAATAAGCATAAAGTTATCTTCCATGCAAATCCCGACTGATCGCTGATATCGTCTGAGATTTGCAACGCTGTGTAATACCAGTAATATTGTGTTGAACCGATCTCTTCGCATTTCAATTTCTCCGTATTTATTGTCATATTTCGAACTTGGTCGAACGTTGCTCTAGATGGAATTCAAAATTGAGATTAGAATAGATTAAAACTTCAAAATTATTCTATTAATTGCCATTGTGTTTATTTCCATCAAGAGTCCTTTTCCTGTAACCATTACTCGAGAGCTTATTCATTTCATTTAATGATATAAAATGATGATTTTTATCCGTGTGTAAGTATGGAAGATGTTTCATATAAAAGCTGTAGTTTATATCATGATGTGGCAAAGTGTGGTTTATAAGCAGCGTCACGCTAACGTACATACCGCTTGATCAAGGGCGATACGTAATTATGACAATCTATGAAAATATTTACTTACTCTGGACACTTGTGAAATGGCAATGGACTTGCAAACGAGACAAACAAATAATACATGCACCATGCAATCACCACATTATAGAAACAACTTGATAAAAACGATGCGACGCACTGAGCGTAACCAATCCCTATAGCCCATGGTGATACTTTTTTCCATACAGGAATCGGACCTAAGCGCAATCTTTGACCAATACTTAGCTCCATATAAAATAATGGTACACCTTCAATCAATAACATGATGAAGTATGGGATAAGAAATGCACCTGAAAGAAAGAAGAAAAAAATTTTATGTCGTTATTGCATCCTCTCAAATCTGTCTATATGTCGCAATTGGCTTAACCTTTCACATAGAGCTACTTTTGATGCTCTAGTATTACAAGAAGGATGTGCCTTGCTCAAATTAAAATCGTTGTGGAAAAAATTGAAACTATACATCCATACAGACTGCTGAGATAAAATGCGACATATCAACACTTGAAATCGCTTTTCTTAGTCAAAATTCTGCTAGATTGGATCTTAAATGTTACAATGGCTGACCTCCGCCGTTTTCTTGAGCTAACCACGGAAAGCGCCAAACGTTTCCCAAGCCTACAGCGTAACCAATACAGGCTAACATAAATTCCGCTTTGCGACCCCATACGGGTCGATCATCTTCTTCCTTGTCTTTTGCCACATTTTTTCCATCCCCAAAATCTTTTAGCAACACAATATCCTCAGTATTCATTTCGAGGCTCAAAAGGTTAAATGTTATAACCCTTTAGGTTTGTAAACTCAATGTTTTAATAATAATCCTTCGATCAAATCTTAATAAATTTTCTCACGTTTATAACAAACTTTGAAGTTCCACTCCCCCTGGTAAAACAAAAATATGACGTTATTCATATATATTATTTGAGAAAACGTTGACAGGACATTTTTGAGCAGCAGTATAGAGATGAAAAACAGTGAATTGTCAATAACTTGAACCTCCGAAGAGACATTAAACTCGCAAAAGTACTGATGTATACCCTGAAACGTCAAATAATCGAAATCTCAAAGAAACCTTTCAGTTATCATGTGAAATAATTTTATTTTTATATGAGAAAACTTTTTTAATCGCGGAACGAAAGTCACGTGATCTAAAACTACGGGAGTAACATGTTTATTATCAAGAAGCAAGTTCTGTTACAAAGAGTAGCAAAGTAGATATGTTTCTCATAGGTCATGTGGTCAAAACTGCATTTAGAAATACTCGAAATTCCACATTCATTTGCGATTGTAATGTTGCCTCGTTATGGATCAGCTTGCTATCCTACTTTTTTTGCATGGTAAATGATAATGATTTCAAACACCTGGAAACGTTCAATCTATTAAGCAATATATACGCGTGCAAAATGAGGAAAAGGAGATTTATCGAGATATTGTCTGAATCTTGGTAAAAGTTTATTCATTTGAAATGGAGAAGACACATATAGGACACATCAGAAGTTTGAGACGAGGTTGGTAGACAATCTTCAACCTCGACTTTATAATCACGTGCACATCTACATCCTGGTTATAAGGCTACAAGTTAAATTGTATCGTGGAAGGACCATCCATACCAAAAATAAATGATCAGAAATCACTTTACGAGATTTACTGTTGATTTTGAAAAAAAATACGACATTTATTGTTAAAAAACCCCAAAAACTGAAAATGCCTATTGCGACACATACTGGCGATTTTGCTGTTGAATTTTTGCATTTGCTGTTGAATTGCGACATTTACTGGCAGTACACATTACTCATCAAGCAAAAATATCGTCTAAAATTACGTTCATTTGCTTTTCGGACAAAATTGTAAAATTGTTTGATTTTAAGGATTTAAGCTTACCGCCGCCATTTTCTTGAGCTAACCATGGAAACCTCCAAACATTACCCAATCCAACAGCATAACCGACACAGGCGAGCATAAACTCCGCTTTGCTTCCCCATTGCACTCGTTTTTCGTCTGCTGGTTCTGTTAAATTCGCTTGACTTGAAAAGGTTCCAACTGAGATAGCATCTTTTTCTTTGCTAAACTTTACGTCGGTCATACTTTTTATTTAATCCTTTTTTAGCAAGCTAAAAAATTCGAATGGCAATCACAGTTATCCCAAAAACTTGAACTCTAATAAAATTGATGTTCTAGAACATTTTAAATCCCCAATTTGGGCTACGAAAAATTTATATGAATATATAAGTATATAGCCGAGTGGATTTGATTCAAACGTAGTCGTTGTCATGACTCCGCCAGTTATAAAATTCCCAGTCGAACTGTCATTTAAATGTTGACCTTGTTCACAAGTGGTTAAAACTAGGGAATTTCTTTGTCACACAATCACTACATAGAAACAATTAAAGGAAACGTTGGCGATTAAAGTGTCGTGTTACAGCTAAATCAGTCCCATTATGATGACTTACTATGTATTGGCCATTCTATATAGTAAGTGTATGTAAACATTTACTAAGATTAACCTTTGATTATAATGATGACAATGTTTTTACAAGTTGTTGTCTTTGATATTGCTATTAGCAACTACATTTTTAAGTGTCACTTCACAGTTCGTTAAACTTAGTACATCTAGATAAATATTTCTATTTTTCAATTTCGAAAAAATATCATTTTTTTCTCTTTGAAAAATGAGCTGTGTAGATAGCCACTAGAAACCATTTGTTATTCACTTATTTACTTAACATCCATGACACATTCTACATTAGTACACAGCAAGCACCAAAATATTACTTGTATCAAAAGTAATGTTGTTGAAAAAGACTGAAATATCAAGAATAGGCATACTGCTTCGGGGTATTTTTATTGAATTCCATTATCTAACCATAAGAGATTTTTAATTGTATGGTGTGCAATTCTTTGATCCTATCATTGCCTTACCAAACTATCTGTCTTTTTGACTTCTAAACAGAGATATATGTTCTAACTTAACATTACGTAATTCTAACCACATTTATACAGTGCCTAGGTCTGTCATGGATGACACATATCAAGGATGCCATTACCTACTAAGAATACCTTTTCAAAATACACATTTTTATTAGCAATCAATGTCAGACCTTAGTAGTAATGTTGCTTTAAAAATGACCATTTTTAGTAGTAATGTTGCTTAATTTGTTTCTAAGCATTAATTGAAAAAATGTGTATTTACAGTCTGGAAAATCTTTGTGTAAGTTTAAGTATCTAAGTACAAAAGTGCAGGACATATAAGTACAAAAGTGCAGGACATATACTGCAATCTAGTGTGACAACCTAATGTAACAATTTTAAGAAATGTGCTTTATACTTGTGATTCATCATTTCAAAATTTTGCTTAACTTTTTGAGAAAATTTACTAGTGTTGCTTTATAAACGTGTTGCTTATAAAAAGACTTGTAAATATTTTATTCTTTGTAAAAGCTTTAGAATAACAGGGTTCAGCTCGTAAAACCAGGGCCGTCATTTCTTCAAAGATATTGGGGGAGATAAGAAAATACTTTGAGCAGCGACTCGAGCAGCCCCCTTTATGTGTATAAACCAACAACCACAGCTCTATTGCAGCTGTCCGTTAAACATGCACGTCAACACCAAGAAAAACAGCACCGTCATAACAACATAACAACAAAATGTTAGTAAATACATGAAAACTATCAATCAAAGTATAGGTAGTTTGGAAGCATGGATAATAGTGGTTAGTAAAGTGCTGACATCATGATGATGTCACAAACGTTTTACAACTTCTGATCACCTTCAAAATAATTTTTCTCATCACTTGAAAATACCTCTCTCTTTCAGCAAGACAACAAAAAAATTCATTCCACAATAAATAAATATATCAACTAAATTTTCATTTCGTCATAATCAATATATGAAGAACTTGTTAAATTTCATGAACACGTATTAGAAATCAAGAACACTGTAACACCAAACATCGAAATCACAATATTTAAACAAACTAAAATTCATTTGCCTTTTGATTCACAAAAGAAGATGAGTTATGAGGTCAACAAAAACTATAAATATATATAAAAATGAAAACAGTTATTTACACCTCTTTTTCTTTCAACATAATAAACATTGTTATAATAGAAATGTTCATTTTTAAAGAACGAGTTTTTTTAGTAAGATCACCATCTACACCTTTGTTAAATTTACTTGATAATTATATTATTCAAACTTCGGTTGTAATACCATGGACTTATATGTGCGGTGATATTACTGCAGAATAAAAAAGTTGCAAAATCAGCATTAGCATTCATAATGTTGATTTTCCATGGAAAACAATAGCACGATGTGTAGTAGTTTCTTTTAGGTTCATTTCAGACTGTGATGGATCAACAAATCAACAACAGATAATCTTGTTTCAGTGGTCGGACTAAAATTATCTTGCTTTATGTACTTTCAATTCACTGTTTTTCGTTCGCACTCACTCAACCTTATATTTTAGTAGATTTATTTTACCCTTTTTGATATTTTAGGACACAGATCTCGATGGATCTTCCATTATGTAATTGTATACAACTGAATCTATCTGGTCTAAATATAAATGGAAATAAAAATAAAATAAAACTACTGCCCTGTAGAAGTCCTTATTCTACCGGTGAACATGAGATACTGTACAAATTCCACATACCACATCATACCCGTTAACGTAGATTACATTTTACACAACGATATGACGGTAATATTTCACATCAAATGATCTTCAATGACTTATGACTCATACTGAAGGCATCACTGCAAACAGATTTATACTTGAAACCTTATCAAAGTTAGAATCCTTTTCATTAACAGTCGTTAACCATCTGGGAGGATACTTTTGAAGTAGTGCGGTTAGAAAATGGTTAATCAAACAAACATTGTGAATAAAAATGATGTTTATTTATGAAACAATATACTGTGACAGTAGTACTAACTCTTGTCTGTGAAGTAGACTAAGAAAGAAATATAACTGATATCTAGATGATGGCACCACTTAAACCCCAAGATTATCAACATTCCTTACTTACACAAAGGAAATGGCACGCAAAAAAATAGGTCCTCCATACAAACTTTTATGAGTGAATAAAACAAGAAAATCTGAAAATTTTAATATTTTTCGATAATTTAAAAAAGAATTTCTACCTTTATTTCAACTTTTGTTTAGAGCTATAAGTGTTTCTGATCAGAATATACCTCAGCATTCTTGTTGCAAAAACTATAAAACCTCAACTTTAGGGTTTCCTGTTTTTTCGATACTGTTTGACGACACTCAGTTTAATGAAAACCTCCCTGAATTGTAATGTTGAGGTTATAGTCGCTTCAAAAATCTCAAGTGAAAAATAAAATGAATTTCAAATAGTTTAAAAGTTTGGAAATTTTTTCTTGTGAGCAATACTCATTAGATAAACAAAATGTTCCGAAGACTTCCCAAGTACCTCTTGTCTTCTTCTTCATTTGCAAAAATCACAAGCTGCTTCAGGCTATTGCGTGGAACAAATTGCCGTTTGACGCAGATTTGGAAGAGGGTAAAATATTTCATTCAAGATACACTCAAAGAAACGAAAAATTCATTTTCAAAATATATAGAATTAGGTTCCAAATAGTTGCTGATTAACTGCTTGTGGGTTATTATCAGGCTCAAATATTGCTCAAATATTGCTCAGATATCATCTTTACCTCGTACTCAGGTCATTATTTCCGCAAAGGATATCCTTGTGGCGTGGGTTATTAACATGTTGATGGCAATGGTGATATCATCTTTAAATTTTTAAATCTACTGTTTGTCTAACAGTCATCAGTAATTTTATTAAGCCTCAAAATTTTGATATGTAAACAAAGAAGTAAAGCTATTTTTGTTCGAATAACTGAGACAGTGAAAAGTAGCGTTTGTTGAAATATACTTTCAATGTAAAATCATTCAAGTTGCAGTGATGCAACTTCTATGCTAAGAAATTGAGTATAATAGAAAAAAAAACAAAACAAAAAAAACAAAAGAAAACAACAGCATTTCATCACTATTTCGAAATGAGATCTCAGTTTATGGAATTTAAGAAAAGCCATTCACTGTACCTAGTATCACATGTTTCCAAAATAAGATCATGTTACATATTTCACAACGTTGTAACAGAAACATCGACCAACAGACATCTTAGCTCATCTCCGACAGTTTGTTTGAAATTCCGACAGATTATGCAATCGCTAGTTTTGATAATTGAAAATTGGATTTCTTCATAAGCAAGATAGTCATTGGAATGTTGTTCATAGCTAGTCTTGTTTTTCTAGTTATTTCTAGTCAAGTCTAGTCAAATGGTCTTACTTTTTTATTGGTAAAAGCTAGTAGGATTCTTTAATATCCGTATGAAGGACCTCATAGAAAGTGACGGAGATGCAAAAACTTATTAACATGCACTATTAAAGAGTTCAGGCTAGTTAACGCTCCTTTAACGTTAAAAGATCTGAATAAGCATCCCCAACCCCACCCACTCTCTTGGTAAAAAGGGCGCTTATTCAAAATAGAAGCAGTTACTTCGATAATGTGAATTTCACAAATGCTATTGAATGCTCGCATTTTCAGAAGTTGTATGAAGGATTCGGAAACAGAGAAGAAGATTTCAAGGTAGGGCTTTTTCAAAAAGCAATATAATGTGACGTGTATATGTGACATCTGAACTTACATTTCGGAAATCAAAATTGATCAAAACAGCAATTTCAGTAACTTCACCCTCGAATACGTGCGGAGGGGAGGGAGGTAGTATTGCCTTTTGAGACTCGCTGTGGAAAAACATTTGCATGCTCGACCCGTTAAATAATCGATGGTTTCATCCTAAGAACGTTCTCAAACAATACGTGAGCAATTGAAAGTCGTTATGTTTACACTTTCGATATCAACGTAGACATGCCTCCAGACTGGATAAACTTAAGATAAACAATCACGTGACCAAGTGTGTTGTATTTGAACAAGAATATGCAAATATGCAGACGAAAACGAATGAATGACCTGTACGAAAACAATTTTTATCGCAGGAAAATCCTTATTTTACAAATAAACATTGAATTCTCATTTTCAGAAATAACATCAATGGACTTTGTTCGGTCAATTTTTGATGACGATTTGGGATTAATGTTGTAAGGACGCAACGCCAAAAAATTTAAGAAAACATTAAGGCAGCAGAATTCTATACATCAAATTCTGATGAATATCATGATGATAAAGAAAAACAAACATACGGAGGGTTTCTTCCATTTTTGAATGAAAAATAAATTCTCATGAATACAAGGGCAATAAGAATTGGATTTTTGACACTGAAATCCTTCTAAAAAATAATTAGAACTTCGAAGCTGAGTGAAAATTTATTGTTATAAAAAAAGCCCGACAGTTGGTATCCTACTAAAACTAAACAACTACACACAACTACAAGATTGATGACGTAATATTTAATTGTCCGTTCGAAACAAACAAATTTCCCTGATTATTTTCAAAACGAGAATACTTCATCAAACTAACCCAACCCCTGAAGTAGAAATTTGCCGTTCAGTAAAACTTCAAGAAAATATCAGATGACGCACTTAAACAAGGTTAGATAGTTACACAATAATTTTGGCCTTTTAATTGAAATTCGGTTAAATGTGTTTTATCCCCCCAAAAAGATGAAAAGCAAAGGAGTTTTAGCTGTAACATGGTTGCATTTGATAAACAGATTCTAATAAAGTTTATTTAAACAGGTCATTTTCCGGTGTGTTAAGGTCATAAACTAAATCACCCAGGGCATTATTACACCTTGTTAGCTTTTGGACTTCCATCGATAACGATTGGTTTGTTTGCCTGAGTAAAAAATAGCAAAAGTATAAAAACAAACCTACGTTAGATAAAAATATGAATAATCCTAAGCAATCTTCACTATAACGAAATGTTGGACACATACCTGTAATGCAGTTGATTAGTAAAACTTTACAAGGAACTGAAATAAAAAATAGTTATACATGTCGATAAAATTGATTTTACCATAGAAGTAAGTGTTGGTATGACTAGCAAGCCTCTTCATCTTCATGTTAATCCATCCGCTTTCTTTTTGTGTCAGAGCTAAAACTCGTGATCTGATGAACGTGCTGTCACTTTTATTTCGTCAACAGCTTAAATAAAGCAGTTAAGCATAGTATTATTGTTGTTATTTATGTAAATATAAACAATTCCTTTGATACAAAAAGTATTGAAACGATGGCAACAAAAAAGATTCATTGTGGTGAGTAGCTACGTGTTTCCAGACATATGTTTGTCTCAGCGTTTTTCCATATTATTATTTATTTCTCCTCGTGTTCTTATGGAAATTCTGTTAACCATCCTCTATATTTTCTGTTTTGAAGGAGACACTCGATGTATTACTATACTTTTAGTGTTCCATTACACAATATTTTTATGAAATGCATAGTCATGATTGCTGAATCATCACCTCGGTTTTTTCAATTGGGGATAATATTTTCTTTCACTTTCTATTAGCGATCACGAGTAAAAAGGTTCTCATGTTTTTACTCAAAACAATCACCATTCACACCCATGCGATTCTAATCGATAACATATCCGTCCACACTTAGTATCACGCATAAGGATTTTCGTAAATGTCTACGTGATGAAATGAGAAAACACTTTATCATGCTTTCTTCATAGTTTTGTTTATTTTATGCGTATTTTCTTCCGTTTTAGAGATTTATATCCAGCAAAAGGTGAGAGAAACCACTTAATATAAAATGACAGATAATCCGTCTGGAAATGCCTATGATAACTGGTCTAGACAAATATATGGGCGGAAAATGTGGACATGAACTCTTTAACTCACTTATCATATCATATCATATTCAAAACAAACTTGCTCATTCAAACCACCTCGCTCATTCACTTTTTTTACATCAAGCAATCTTTTCGCAAGCAAACAATACCGAGAAACTTAGCATGAACATTTGTTTAGAAAGAAACAGTTTACCAACGTAGTAATAAAAATCTTTCAGAATTAAGCAATTTTGAATATCTACCTTTGTAGAAAAAGGTATCACTTAAAAGTACCGTTGAGGCTGTGAGAAATCTGAATCAGCAGTTTTCAATGTGGGAATCTCCATGAAACAGCCAAGCATTTGTTTACTTCATGCTGTTTACCATGATTTAGTCATGATTTAACTTTATCGGAGAAAAGCAGTAAACCCTAGATTCGAGGTTGGAGATGAGGCTGGTGATGGCTCATTCTCTTGAACTCATAATAATTTTTACCGGCACATTTGATGGTCTCATATTGCCAGTTAAACATACTCATTTATGTGTGTTAAAGAACAAACGTCCGCATGGCTTGAACACTCTCAAAATAAGATTCTCAAAAAACATGATTTTCAAAATGGAAACATTGGGGAACATTTCCCCTCGATTTTGGTCAAATCTGAAATATTCGAAATTAACACCTTCCGGTTGTGTTTTGTGTCCAATTTCGACAATTGGAGAACTTTCTAAATTTGGTTTCAATTTGGTCAGAGTTACGAATTCGGTAACGATTTCGTATTAACATTGCACAAAATCCTTCATATCAGGAGGAGGAGGAGGAGGAGGAGATTTTCAAGTATTGAAAACAAACAAAATACATGACTAAAAATTGTTTCAAGGATTTTTATGACGTCACAAAATTTAAAGTGTTTACATGTCAGCCAGTATTCTGACTATGGTATTAGGGATTGTTCACAAATGACGTCAACCAATTTTTCAAACTTTTTGACCCCCCCCTCCCCCCTCTGTCAACCTGCGTCAACTTTGCGTTGCCCCCCCCTCCCCCTCAGTTGACGTCATCGTTGTTGCCTTCCCCCCCCCCCCCCCCCCCCCCTCCCCCCCGTCAACTACCGTCAACTTTGGCATACTCCCCCTCCCTTCCTAACAGTTGACGTCATTTGTGAACAGTCCCTTATTGTTATACTCATATGGTTGGTTGAAATTTGATTCGCATTTTCCATTTGATTAACTAGTAATGCCATGGATTATTCGTGAAATTTTTTTGGTGTTAAATATTGAAAACCAACGTCGGGGAAATTAATCCCAAATTTCCCTCAAAGGCCTTGTTATTACTACTACACAACAAATCTATGGTTAGGCTGTACGTTTTTCAAATAAAATATGACGAATTTTAAATTCCTATTTTTTGGGCAAAATTTGGTGCTCACGTATTTCACAAAATGTTCTACAAAAATGTTCCTAAGAAAAGTAATTCCATTAAGGGAGGGGGGTTGTGATGGAGAGTTTTAACCAAATTTCTTAAAAATTCAAAATGACGCATCTGGTTTCGTTTTCTTTTAAACGATTGTGAGGAAGGATATCGTGCAAGCAGCTGGGAATCTCCAATTATGCGCAGGGATAACATCGGGATGTGAGATTGCTGTTCATGCTGCGGTGGATATGTTTGATGATGATAGCAGCCATGGTATTTTACAAATAGATGCTTCAAACACCTTCAACTCCCCTAACCGGAGATGTTATGCCCTGAAGTTTCCACATTCATCATCAATTGTTACCGGACGCCAGGTAAGTTGTTCATCCAAGGTGGCCGTGAAATATTATCGAATGAGGGCACAGCGCAGATCCTGTGGTAATGTACGCTATTGGAATATTGCCTTTCATTCATGCATTTCTTCTATGATGACGATCCTTTGCAAAAAATTCCTTTTGCCGGGAATAGGAACTGTGAAAGAACTTCGTTCTTGGTTCAAAAAAATATTCCATCATGGCCCATGATAGCTAAGGATTTTTCTAATTAAGTAAAAGTTTCTTATGAAAATGTAACGGTTGGTCGTAGAGAAACAATCCCATACATTTTTTGATCAGTTTTTCTAGCTCTAAAACATAGGTACACTTCTTTTGCCACTAATTTTTGTCACTACGCAGGCTGAACATGGGTGGCGAGCGACGCCACCTTGGCGGCTAGTAATCAAATAATTCGCGCGTAACATGAGGTGAAGTTTGACAAAATACTGTCGTCTAAACTGAACTTCGTCATTTATTTTAGGCTTTGAAAGTATTTATTTAAAGCCGTTTTTCAATCAGCGGAAAAATTAATCCAAACGTTGTTGTTACTTTATGTGGTGACATAGTATTTACCATTTCTCTATAAACAAGGGTGTCTACTGTCAGATCATTTGAGTGGTGTCAGGTACGTCCATCGTACCACAAAACATAAACATTATTCAGAAAATTTAGTTTGAATTTCATTTTTTGTAGTGAGAGGTGGGCGTAAGCAATTACGCAATCGATCTTTCTAACTAGATGAATCAATGTTTCTTTTGGACTTGGCAAAAAGTGGTCATTTCTTTAAAGCCTAATTTTCATATTGAAGGTAAGTGTTTGCTTAAACCTCGAATTGTTTTTAATAGACAAAACTGATTGAAAATTCCAATTTTTTCCCCGAATTTACAAGCATCAATGGTTCAAAACTACAGGACTTTAAAATAAGGAGCAACAAAATCATGAAAATATTCCCTCAGTGTGGATGAGCAGATATTCCACCAGGAATATTTGTCAATCCGGTAGTGCTCGTTATTTGAAATTCAGAACACCAATAGTTATATGTAATATCAAATCGGTACTACCGGGTGGTCAGGGAAAAAAAAAGTCCAAAATTGGGTTTTCCATGCTTTTATATTTAAGCTATGTTTTCTTTATCCCAAAATTCTGCAAGGTTTGGGAGAACAGGATAAGAAGGATGTATAGGGATTTTAGGAAGTCTTTTATATTTTGGCTTGTTAAAAATGTTGAAAAATTCACGTCAAAAAAGTTTTCATTCGCTACTCAACAAAGACGAGATAAGAACGCTTGACAGTAACAGATTCCAATACACAACTTTTCTAACTCAACCAAATGACATTTTAATACTTTGTCCCTCTTTTTCACAATCGCTTGTTAACGGAGAAGAAATTCTTTAAACGCTTTACGAATTTCCTCAACGTCTCTGGAAACCTCTGACCAAACTCTTCTGATTCGCTTATTTAAAGCATTCTCATCCTCAAAAGTGCGACGTTGAATCTGTTATTGTAAACCTTTTTTGAACTTGTCCCCAGAAATAATAGTCTAAAGGATTGGAATGGAAGAACTAGGCGGCTATTTCGTACATTTCACAACTCTTTAGTTTAGTTTCCCCTGACAGAAAACCATGAACCAAATTTACTCGATAAATGAATGGATATCCAAACTTGCCGTTTCATCATGCTTTCGATGTTAGGAATCATTTTTAACAACATTCTCAGAGCAGCAACAAATCCCATCGAATGTGCCTTTCGACGTTTAAAGCTTGATGGTCTACTTTAACAAGAAAAATGGACATGAAATTAGAAAAAACTCCAATGGTAATATATGCATGCTTCGTTCTTCACAACTATTGTGAGCTAAATAGCTCCTATGTCGACTCTGATGAAGTGAAAAATCAAATAGAGATAATGAAAACAAATGAAAGTGAAAATAAGAATCATCCTGATCCTGTATTCCTTTACAACACAAATGAGGGAGGGGGCGCTTGGCTTGAAGACTTCAGGACGTAACACAACGATACATGTCTGGTTTCAAAAATACAAACTTGCCGAATTGCCAAATTACGGTCAAATCTAACAAAATGACTGTCAAATTTGAAATCAGCACCATTCAATTATGCTCTGTGCAAAAGTTCCTGAAAATTTAAGAATTTTTGAAATTTGGTACAAATTGGGCCTAAATTGCCCAATTTTAGTCAAACCTGGCAAAATCATTCTCAAATTTGAAATCGGCATCTTTCAATTGTGATCCGTGCAAAATTTCATGAGAATTGAAGAACTTTCGAAGTTTGGTCCAATTTTGGCCTAAATTGCCCAATTTTCTTCAAAACTGACAAAATCATTGTCAAATTCGGAATCGGCACCTTTCAATTGTGCTCTGTGCAAAATTTCATGAAAATTGGCCCACTGGAAGTCCGAATTTGACCAAATTTGTGAATTCGGCAACGATGTCATGAAAACGCTGCACGAAAACGTTCATAAGTTGGAGGAGGAGGAGGAGGAGAAACCACGGGTATTTTAAAGACTTTACTCCACCACGGGTGTCCTAAAGTCAATAACAAAGTATTTTGCAGAAAATCTTTAACTGTTTTAAAAATATTTTTTAATATAAAACAGAAATAGCTCCTAAGATTTTAAAAAGAAGGAAATTTCATCATGCAAGTCATCAACCTCGTTCCCAGGGCTTCTTGCTTTTTTGATATACGGCGCCGCCAGCTAAGAAGCCCTGTATTCCATGCACATGCATCATGAAGCACGTGGTAGAAGTGGAAAATACAAAACTAGTTGAATTCCAACTAGTTTCATATTTATGTTGCGGTAAGAATTATTGACACTCGGATAGGAACTAAGGAATAAGTGAGCCTGTTCAGATTCCTCTTTCAGGAAATATGGGCAAGCCTTGTGGGACATTTTTCAAAATGAGGGCTAAAAAAGAAAACCTTTAAAACCCAAACCCAAAATTTAGGACGGACGAAGAAAATGCTCCCCACGAAATTTACTAAAACTATTCAACACACGTAAAAATAAGCGATAAAACTATGAATACGCCATACGACAAAATGACAGATATTTTTACTAAAATCTCTACTTAACGGAAGCTGCAACATGATTGGATCAGTAAAAAAAATTTGGCTATGCTATCCAATCGGATTGCAGCTTTCTGTTGCACGGAGATCTGGTTACGAACGCTTTGTATTACATAAAATTGTTTGTTTTTTTGCTTAAAGTTCAATGTGCCTTTTCCAATAGAAAATCACAATATTTTTCAAAACTTTGATCTCGAATTGGTATTGACGTCATTTAAAAATACATAGAGTATTCAAAGTGAACAAATAAGTTAAAAACCTCTACGAAGGAGTACATATCTATCAAATTCACACTATTCAAAATGCTCTTCGTCGCGGTGGTTTTTAACGACTTTTTTGAGTAAATACCTCATTTGAGCGAATTATTCTCTTTTGGCTTCTGGTTCAAACTAATATGGCTCTAAGACGGCAAAACCTTTCAAGCATTCCTCAACAAGAGATCCATCACTAGAAATCTACTTGAAGAAAAAGGGAATTGAACAAGCACTTGTTCAGTGAATGATATTAATGAAACTTCTCCAATGAGGTCACACGCATTTCTGACGGGGGTATTTAAAAAATTGAAAAACTAAATATCTTTGAAACAACACCTTCAAATTTGAAAATTCCAACGCAGAATTTTTACATATTTTTACAATTTTTATACTATGTAACATTTGTATAGACAATACCAGTCCTTTAACAAATTTATTTGTTAAGAGTTCTACAGCTAGCAACAAAGCATTTTGACAGAAACACATCCTTCTTAGAAACAATGTTCCCTAACGACGTGTGGCTCAAAAAGTGTTGCTGTTTGTTATTAAAGGTCAAAAATATTCAAAAATTCAAACTATGATTTTTCTCGTTGTGCATGGAACGTGCAAATCTGCTGATAATGTATCACCTCAAAACATTTTCTCAATGGTGAGGAAAATTCTCTTTCTAAGCAAAATCCACACACAAAAAAACGAAGTTTAAGTCACTCGCCGCCTTCGTGTTACGGTTAAGATCCCTTTTTATATTCTGCTTTTGATTAAAACAATTTCTCATGTTACTACAATAACTTATTGTTTTTACAATTTGTGAGCTGATATACAAATGAACGTGCATACTCTCAAATACTAAATTTTCTAACCCTCTTTTACACCAACATACATTTCAAAAAAGCCAATTATTTACTCAAATCCACTACAACAAAGTTCTTCACAATGTATTCGCGGCTTAACTTTTGTACGGAAATCGTACAAAAGCTCTGCAGCGTTCATGTCAAAATAGTCTCCTGATCAGTGTAACATTAGATATCGGATAGCTGATTATCGAGGCATATCCAAACAGTATATGTCACAAACAAATACACCCAATCAACCCTTCTACCACACTTGTTAGCCTATTTGACTTTAGGACACCCGTGGTGGAGTAAAGTATTTAAAATACCCGTGTTTCTCCTCCTACTACTACTACTACTCCTCCAAGTTATGAACGTTTTCGTGCAGCGTTTACATGACATCGTTGCCGAATTCGCAAATTTGGTCAAATTAGGACTTCCAGTTGACCAATTTTCATGAAAATTTGCACAGAGCACAATTGAAAGGTGCTGAATTCGAATTTGACAATGATATTGCCAGGTTTGACTAAAATTGGCCAATTTAGTCCAAATTTGGACCAAATTTCGAAAGTTCTTCAATTTTCATGAAATTTTGCACGGATCACAATTGAAAGATGCTGATTTCGAATTTGACAATGATTTTGTCAGGTTTGAATAAAATTGGGCAATTTAGGCCAAATTTGGACCAAATTTCGAAAATTCTTCAATTTTCATGAAATTTTGCACGGATTACAATTGAAAGGTGCTGATTTCAAATTTGGCAATGATTTTGTCAGGTTTAACTAAAATTGGCCATTTTAGGCCAAATTTGGACCAAATTTTGAAAGTTCTTCAATTTTCATGAAATTTTGCTCGAATACAAATGAAAGGTGCTGATTTCAAATTTGACAATGATTTTGACAGGTTTGAATAAAATTGGGCAATTTAGGCCAAATTTGGACCAAATTTCGAAAGTTCTTCAATTTTCATGAAATTTTGCACGGATTACAATTGAAAGGTGCTGATTTCAAATTTGACAACGATATTGCCAGGTTTGATTAAAACTGGCCAATTTAGGCCAAATTTGGACCAAATTTCGAAAGTTCTTCAATTTTCACAAAAATTTGCACGGATCACATTTGAAAGGTGCTGATTTCAAATTTGACAATGATGTTGCCAGGTTTGACTAAAATTGGCCAATTTAGGTCAAATTTGGACCAAATTTCGTAAGTTCTTCAATTTTCATGAAATTTTGCACGGATTACAATTGAAAGGTGCTGATTTCAAATTTGGCAATGATTTTGTCAGGTTAGACTAAAATTGGCCATTTTAGGCCAAATTTGGACCAAATTTCGAAAGTTCTTCAATTTTCATGAAATTTTGCACGGATTACAATTGAAAGGTGCTAATTTCAAATTTGACAATGATTTTGTCAGGTTTAACTAAAATTGGCCATTTTAGGCCAAATTTGGACCAAATTTCGAAAGTCCTTCAATTTTCATGAAATTTTGCTCGAATACAAATGAAAGGTGCTGATTTCAAATTTGACAATGATTTTGACAGGTTTGACTAAAATTGGGCAATTTAGGCCAAATTTGGACCCAATTTCGAAAATTCTTCAATTTTCACAAAAATTTACACGGATTACATTTGAAAGGTGCTGATTTCGAAGTTGACAATGATAGTTAGTTTTTGCCAGGTTTGACTAAAATTGGCCAATTTAGGTCAAATTTGGACCAAATTTAGAAAGTTCTTCAAATTTCAAAAAATTTTGCGCCGATCACATTTGAAAGGTGCTGATTACGAATTTTTCAGTCATTTTGTCAGATTTGACCAGAAATAGGTAATTCGGGCCAAATTTGGATCAAACTTTGAAAGTTCTACAATATTCATAAAAATTTCTACAACGCACAATTAGAAGTTGCTGATTTTGAATTTGCCAGTCATTTTATTAGATTTGAACATAATTTGGCAATTTGGCAACGTTGTATTTTTGAGACTAAATATGTATCGTTGTGTTACGTCCTGAAGTCTTCAAGCCAAGTGGCTTCTTGTTCTTAATTTAATCTAATTTAGTAAAGTTATGTCCGTAATATTTATTATTATACGTTTTTATAAATTATACACCATGCATATATATTTTATCCTATACGCTTTGTAAGAAGAACCATTGATGGATGCAGGAAATATATCGATTAAAAAAAAAAATCACCTAAACATCCACATTTAAGTTTCTCAAAAAATAAACATATTTTCAGTTGGCACGTCAAACTGAAGAAATACAGTCCGAAAGAAACTATATTAACATCTGATTTTGTGATCACTAAAGCCTCGTGTTTTTCTTTTAAAGAACGTTCTCGTGAACACAAATAAAAATAGAGTCGTATGAATGAAAATTAATTCGTTCAAAACGAATCATCAGTTAAAATTTTCGACATTACTTTGTTTCTTTCTGATTCCTTGACTGGATCAATATTTTGGTTTCCATTTTCCATTTTTGAACAACGATAGTTTTTTGATGTCCAACCCATTCATTCCAAGGAGTTTTAAATCTTCTTCGCATAATTCGCATAACAAATAACCGTCTACTTTGTTTTTCACAAACGAAGCAGTGTATGTCTCCAATCCGAGTTCTTTGAGAGCTTCACCAACTTCATCTATACTCATATTGCGAATTGTTGCTTGCTGCTCGGATTGATGCACAATCTGTTGTTGTTGTTGTTGTTGTTGTTGTTGTTGTTGTTGTTGTTGTTGTTGTTGTTGTTGTTGTTGATAATTTGGTAATGGTAATGGTAATGTCTCATCTGCTTTATCAGTTTTGTTTACAGGTTTTTTCCTTCGATCAACAGTCGGTATACAATTCTTCTCAAATTCGTCACTTCTTTTTGGCTGGCGTTTGGGTAAATTTTTATAACTCTCATCTGTATTATTATTATTATCACTATTTTTCGTCACCTCTGCGTACATTTTTGCATAACAAGTAAACTGATAAATATCAGAGAGGGACTTTGTGATAGATTGACTTTTATGAAGACAAAGCTCATCTTTCAGGTGCGAGAAAGCATGAAGTGAATCACGAATGCTTTCGTATGTATTATTCGATGCAACAGATCCCTCAGCAACTTTAAGGACTAAATTAAAGTTGAGTGGTATTGAAAATACAACCGCTGAATCATTGATTATCGTGTCTTTTTCCTCCAAAATCATCGAAGCAACTACAATGTCTTCATCGAACACAGAATGACATGTAAAAGTCCCACATTTACCAAAGAAACTGAATCTTATTGGTGCAACAGGACCGCACCGACTTGGTAGAATATCTCTTAAACAGCGATCACTATAATGGTATATAGGTGAAAATAAGGAAGGATTGTCTGCAGAACAAGTAATTATTTTTCCACACGAGCTTTTTAATTGAACGATATTTTCGTCGTCAAGTGTTTCGTATGGCTCATCAGGATCGTCATATAAAATTTCCAGAATTTCTCCCACAGAAACGATAATATTTTGATGGGTGACATCGTGTATGAAAGGACCAGAACAGCGAAGGTACTTCGGGTTTGGATTCAAGCCAAGCAGCGTTTTTATAGTGAAGGAATTGATGGATGGTTCTATTAGCACAGAGCTCGATGAATTCAGAGAAATATATCGTTTCTCATTCGAATCTGTCAGACACAATATCTTTCGTTCTTTAGTGATGGAATGTAATTTGAGCACGTCTCCATAACTAAAACTGTCTTGTATTCCATAGATGCCTTCATCAACTTCAACGATTTGTGGTAATTTAAATTTGTTGACGACATCTATGAGGTGGTAGGTATCAACACCCCATTTTATATCGTCCAACTTATAATTCATGTTTTGATAATTTCTTGCGATACTACCAGAAGCGAAACTACTTCTGAGATGTTTTGATGCAGTGTGTGTTTTGGTTAAGTATGTTTACACTGCATGAATGCTTAAAGGTCTGTTCACACTATCCAAATAAACTATTGTCGATCTAACATTAAAGAGTGAATGGAATATTCATGCATGCAAAACGATTTCTACTTCATTCGCTCAGCATTTTCAAAAACTTTTTTCCAATACTTCACTGATTCTTAATCGAAATTTCAAACTGATTATCCAGCATGAAAAACAACGTCATAAAGAATTCTGATTCAGAAAGAACCATACAAACAAACTTTTTATTGTTAAAACATCATCGAATTCTCTGCTTACACTATTCCATTTTCTTAAAATTAAAATTCATACAATGAACTGGATAGTGTAAGCTGGCTGTTAAGTTAATCTATTGTGTTTTGTTCCAAATAAAATATCCATGAATAAACCAGTTTCCATGGCTACAACGAGGTGTGGTAGCTTCCAGATATTCCTCCTAATTTTAGTAACCTTTTACTCACAAATTGCATCACTATCACTATCACATATCCACATATTGGTATTTTGGTATACTAATATGGGGCCATTCAATAATTACGTCATACTAAATTTGCTGTTTTGGAACCACCCACCCCCCCTAGCGTGACCTATCTACTTTTTGACGAAACCATGAGAAATACAACTAACATTATCAAATTGTTATATGTGAAAACTTGATCCCAATTTTTGACAAATTTTAAAAAGGATCCACAACTTCCGGTTCAGCGTTATATCATATCTTTCATCATCAAATTTCTTATAAAGTCTCTTATTCAATTTCTGCGCTATGCCCTTCCAAGAAATTGTTTACGTATTTAATTTGTTTCGAATTAACTTAATTTACACGAATTACATCAAAAGACATGGTGGTCAGTGGCGGATCTAGAGGTATGTCGAAATTTGTGTAGGAAAGTGTTAGTAATCTAACCATAAAAGAAAAGCGTTCAAATAATCGCCCATTGGTGGTATAAATTGAATTCACAAATTATGTTAGTGCTTAGTTTGACAGATGTATAAACAGTGATTCAAGGCTAAGTAACAAAATAGTTTATTTTGTAATTTTAGGACTATTTTTCATAATTTGATCAAGAAAGGTACTTGGGGCTAAATTTCAATTTTCACGCAAATTTGTTTTTGGTACCATTCGATAGTGATGGAATAAAATTTGTGGATATAAAAGTATAAAAAACAAATATAAAAAAAAATAAAAAACCTACCACCCTCAATAAGAAGCGAAAAGAATTGAAATTAAAAAATTATAAAATAGTAAAGCGTTTTCAATTTGCCAATCTTTATTTATTTATTCATTTGTTTAAAACATATTTACACAGGGTGACTTCTTCAACTTATAAAATGAGTTGCTAACAAAGAAGGCCCTGGAAAAAAATTGTACAAAATAAAGCAAATTACTGGTCAATAAAAGGGTAGTAAAAAGAGGTTAGAACTAATCTAGAGAATTATTGATACGACTGAAGTAATGAAAGAGCGATTAAGAAAATACTTAAACGAAAGGAAAATCTATAAATATATGATAAAATCAAAACAAAAGGCTAAAACCAACTGATCAAAGAAAAATTGAATAGAAAGGGAAGAAACCCAAGTGAAGAAAGTGTGAATAAAGAAAGTACTGAACGAGAGGGAAGAGGGAAAATCTCAATCAAAACCTGAGGATAAAAACATTTAACTAAAACTTGTTAAATCCAGAGCTTTCCTTCTTCTTCTTCTTCTTTTTCTTCTTGTATTGAAAGTCAAAATCTTAAGTTCAAGGGTAAACATCAAACAGTTATTACTGTCTCACAGACAATGCTCTTTGTAAGAGGCAGTTTATTAGCTCAGACCTGTTGTTATGGTTACGAAAGTCCCACCATACCCTTTCGCTTAAAAATACGAATTTGCCGGATAAAAAATAAAGTTTTCAAAAGTGAGAAAGAGTTGAGTGAACGCAATGATTTAAATTGACATGCAAAGATCAGAAAAGAATTCCAAAGATCAGACATACAATTCTGGTAATACTTATTGTCATGCTGAAGAAGAAGTCATTGCGGTATAACAGCAAAGCGAAATTATTGTGTTAAAGCACTGCCACTATCCATGAAAAATATTTTTGTAGTGGTTTGATATTATGGAGGTTGAAAAATGAATGGCTTCGCATTTTGGTGTATGTGAAACTTAAAATGATTAAAGTCTGAAAGCTTTTCGGCCAAATTTTGACCAATATTCAAAAGTTCCTCAATTTTCAAATTTGCACAAAGAGCAATTTGAAGGTGCCGATTAAAATTGCCAGTCATTTTTAAGATTTGATAAGGAAAATGCTGAGTTAAATAAAGAATAAATTTCAATTTATGGACAAAAGTTAGCTCGGGAAGGGAATGATTTCCAAAATAAAATTGTAACCTTATTGTACCCTCGGAAAATTAAACAAGACCAGAGATGTATTAAAAGTGTTAAATCTCATAATCTTCCATAGGCCTAATTTAATCTAAATCTAATTGATTTCCAAACTTTAAGAAACCTAAAAAATAAACAACATTTGGTCGCGGTGGTGAGGTTGTGATCGATCTGTTTGAAAGGAATAAAAAATGCATTTTCTTTTTGGGTATTTCATACGAGTACACAATTTTACAACAGATTACTTGCATGTGAGCTTGTTACTTCTGAATTGATATATAGTTTATTAATTCATCTATTGTTTCCAGGAAATGCTTGGCTAATTCTTTAATAGGTGCACTATCTGGTGAATCAAATGAGGACAGATTGCCACTCATTCCATTCTTACCGAAAAGATACGACATTCCAAACGCATCTTTGGATGAAGTATACAAGATATTTTTAATAATTTTGTGTGGAATTGTAACAACATAAATACTGCCCAATTTTTGTCGTTGGTAAAGCTCATTGCCAAAGAAGTCGCAATTATATCCAAGTTTCAAGGACAACTGCTCCAATGA
Organism: Turritopsis dohrnii; assembly: GCA_027922465.2. Classification (NCBI taxonomy): domain Eukaryota; kingdom Metazoa; phylum Cnidaria; class Hydrozoa; order Anthoathecata; family Oceaniidae; genus Turritopsis; species Turritopsis dohrnii. Next base: position 93,791 of record BQMF02000519.1, read on the forward strand.
AAATAAGTGTTCGTCATAAAAATCTAGACCCATTCTCATTTGCAGAATTTTCGAGTAATAGACATCACAATATTTCCTGAGTAAAGACATATCCATTGTCTTTTCTTGTACAAACGTTTTCGCTAAACTTGCCATTATTGGCAACGGTGATTTGTGGTATTGAACATGACCGTTGATAATTGTTGGCAACAATGTAACTGCTGTTGTTACTTGAGGTTTTCCATACATCTTTATAAAGGATATTTGCAAAGCGAGTTGAATCATAGAACTTGGATTGAGAAAACGTTTTTTAAATTCTGTATTGGTCAAATAAGGTATTTCAAATGATTCATAATGAAATTCCCTTTTGAACTTAGTGAATACCGTTTCAGCTTCCTTGATTCCTGATGCAGTATAGTCATCAATGTTAAATTGCAAATGCTTGAATGCAGGTGATTCAGGAGTAATAGTGACTGGCAAGGACTCGATTTTTTCATACTGTTTCTTCACAGCATACCAATTATCTGTTGTAACTACGGCATTGCATTCCACGCTGTTTGTTGCTAATCCAGTGTATGGCGAGTCCTCGTCAATGGAATAAAATGCTCCTTTGTCAAACCAACGATCACCCACATTCTTACCTAAATAAATATCTTTTTCAATTCCTTTTCTTTCAAATTGACCATCAAGTGTAAAAACTGCTACGGATTCTTCAAGGACTTTTAGCAGCTCACTATTATGTTGATCAGTTAGCAAATGGTTTCGGTGCTTTGCCCATGATGTTCTATCTAAAAATGTAAGAGAAGCGATGGGAAATGGAGAAGGGACTGCGCTTTGTTCTTTGATTTTCGTCAATGTGGTAAAAATTTCATTAACGTCCATAATTTCATCATTCTTCGATATCACATCGAATGAGAACAAGTGTCCATTTCGAATTATTACAACGTTCTGTGATGTATCACTTCTTCTGAAGCCATCAATTCTTAAATCTGGTATTCGTGAAGAGCCAAACATCGTTGGATGAGCTTCCATGCTATTTGGTATCATACCTAGTCCATTCGCAACTTGAGTTCGACAATTCTCTTCGGTTTCCTTAAGAACACTATCGAAAACAGGGTTGTAATTCAACACATTCGGTTGGAAGGTTTTATCTCTTAAGCTCATGGCAACTTTTGCCACACTATGTATCAATTTCGATGAACGAACTAATTGCAGCTCCTCTTTCCCTAAATCTGATATTCCACATCCACCACTTTGGTATATGACAGGATCCTTTCTGCGAAGCATAGAGTTAATACTTCGATACCCTCCGTAAAGCGTAAGATCGCCCTCATTGTAATAATCAATGAGCTGTTTTTGCAAAGTCTTTCCATTGCCTTGTAAGAAAGAATTTGCTAGTTTCTTCAGCTCTTTGAATTCTTCCGGTTCTAATGTTGCTTCTTTGATATCCATAAAAGATGCCAAAGTCTTTTCAAGACTTGGTATGGAGAGATGAGGTAAAGATTTCTGAAAGAAATCTGTTGGCAATCCATTCCTTAATGAACTGATATGCATCATTCTCAAAGTAGGTCGAACTGGTGCAATTGTTTTCAATGCTGCTTGCAACGCCATTGTTGAAAGATGAATGGATCTAAAATAAAAGCAAGGTTTGTTAAACTTCCAGGTGCCTTTTAATGGTAATTACTTACTTGCATCCTGTGCAAAATAGAAAGAGAAAAAGATACGTCTGTTACACCGTCAAATGTAGTATAACTCCGTCAAATGTAGTAACTCCGTCAAATGTGGTAAATTTTCTACGACAAATGTAGTAACTCCGTTAAATGTAGTAAAAATCTCTGTCAAATGTAGTAACGCTAAATGTAGTAACTCCGTCAAATGTAGTAAACCTACGACAAATGTAGTAAACACCTTTAAGTTTGGAATGAGCCATAATTAGGCCAAACACGTGAAGGTCTTCACCAGGTACCTTTTCAAGGGCTATCAGGTGGCTGCATAATTAAAACCAAAATCGCGCATGCGCTGTAAAAAAGACGCTAATATGAGCTGAATGAGCCGTAATTAGGAAAAACACATTAAGGTCTTCACCAAGTAATTTTCCCAATGTTATCAGGTGGCTGTGTAATCAGCCTGGAATTTACGCATGCGCATTTACAGTATGTTAGTACACGTAAAATCAGTCATAATTAGGCAAAATACATGAACATCTTCACCAGGTAACTTTTCAAAGGCTATCAGGTGGCCATATAATAAAACCAAAAATCGCACATGCGCAGTAGAAATGTGCCACTATGAGGTAAATGAGCCATAATTAGACATTAACATATCAAGGTTTCATCATATAATATTCCAGGTGTTATGAAGTGGCCATATAATAGATCCCAATTTCGCGCATGCGCAGTGAAAACATTTGGGTAGAATTATGACAAGAAAAATAAAGTTCGTGTAAATATACATGCATTTTCAGTACTGGTAACAAAACATAAGAAGTGTTTGTTTGAATGTATCTTGAATTCAATTGACGTCACACATTACACGGGTTTACCTCCTTCTCACAAACTAAGAGTCGGTTAGAAATGAAATATTTAATTAAAAAGTGACAATATGCTAACTGCGTGCTTCACTAATGGTTATAATTCCCTATGTCCCAGTTAGATCAATGAGTTCGGGATACCTTTAACAATAACAGAACAAGTGCTTATTCAAAGGTTTTTATAAAGAGACCCTATGCAAATATAATTCAATGATTTTCATCGATGATAACCAAAGAAGTAAACAAATATTTGAGTTTTAAAATATCCTCCATTGAAGGATAACGGAGCATGAACTTATGCAAAATTGTCTAGTAGTATAAATTTACGGCCAAGCTATACTTTTAATTATATACCACCCATGCCCAGCAGCCAATACAGTTATAACCGCACCATTCCGCTTCACACGATTAACAATTTTTATTGGTCTTTTATTGCGCACTTTTCATTAACTTCTCTAAGTGCAAAACTGCACCAGTTACTCTTCCACATACGATGATTTTATTAACAGAGACAACTTGCTCATACCAAGTGACTTGACAAATGTAAGTTCATGTCAGGATTATCTGGAACTTCTTTATTTGAAAGTAAATGTTAAGGAGAACTGACATATACTTTTAGTGAAGATTTCTATTCCGCAAAAAAAAAATTTACGCAAAATAATGATGGAAAACAATAGCCTGAATTTATAGAGTTTTAAAAGTTACCTGGTTAAGACCTTCGAGTGTTTTAACTTAGTACGGCTCATTAACCTTATACAAGCATATTTCTACTGCGCATGAGCGATTCATTTTATGGCTACTTAACAGCCCTAAAAAAACTAATTGATGAAGAGATTTATGCGTTTCGCCTCTTTATGACCCATTTTTCTTGTATTGACAGTCTCTTACCTTATTACACAAAATGTACACTACATGTTTTTTTTGCGCCACAAACTAACGCGGTCATTAATTAACGCGGATCCTGGAGGTAAAATTGTAAATGTGTAGAAATCAACGCGGATCGAGACCCATGTGTCTTAAAGTGTGCAGTATTTAACGCGGAGGAATTGTACAAAAAAAAAAAAAAAAAAAAAAAAGAATGAAAGAGAAATGATTGAAACCAATAACTTTTTTTTTCATCACTAACATTAACAAAACGGATTTAAATTTACACTAATAACACGTTCAGCTCGAGTTTGATTAACAGTATCTGTAATTCCAGCTGCTTTCCACCCATTTTTGATGATATCTTGTCCCTTTGGAGACTTGAGGTATCGATAAACATCTGTCATTATCTTGGCGTGATGTGGCTTAATGTTGACAGACGTAGGTCAACTTTTATAGTGGTTACGTCACGATCAGGATCTAATTTGAGAGCTTCCATTATCGAAGAGGTGAAGTATTCACTAAATGCTTTTTTCTCAAACTTTTCCAAACTTCCATTTGTGGTCAGATCTAAAGGTTGTAACAAATGCGTCATGTTTTTTGGTACCATAACAGTTTGAATACCGTAACTAGAAAGAAGATCCAAAACTTTAGGGGTGGATTGGGCTTTAAAAGCATCCCATATGAGAAGGCTGTTTTGGTCACTTGATAGACCTTTTACTTCTTTCACCTTTTTAATGTATGGAACCAGCACCTTCTCGATAAGAGAAATAGTCTCCTTTTCATTGCTCCAATGTTTTTCGTTGTAGGATAAGCAGAAACCAGCAGGAAAATCATAATGCGGGAGCGATCTTTCTGTTTTCCCTGTGTAGATTAGTTGAAATGGTAAGACTGTTCCATCATATGACTCGCAAACCGTCATGGTTATGCTTCTCTTGTCGGTAGAACCAGCTTTACAAATGTGCTTCTCTCCCTTAGCTGCCATGGTTATACTATCGGTTGCGACAAATTTTGACGGGGTTTGGTCGGCATTTATTATCAGCTCATCTGGGATATTATGAAGCAACACTTTCTGTGAAATTTCGTGAAGGAACTGCGTCTTGATTTCATTCCACAAAGAACGTGTTATAACTGGTCTTGAAGTGGTAGCTGCCCGGCGTGAAAATTTCATGCGTTGATACAGTGACCTTGTCCAAGATCGAGTTACTTCAAAGTTGATATATCTACCAAACTTTTCAGGACTGGCTTGCACTAACCCCATCAATACTCCTCGGACAACATGTTGATTTATCCCTGCCCCAGCTGTTCGGAGGGATATTGTCATCGATCGTAGCTTTGTATCAAGCTCAACATCCAGTAATAGGGGTCTGCCCCGTTTATGCCCAATCGTTAGAGCGGTTTCACCGTTTGATTTTTCCTTTTCTTTCAAACTTTCTCTGTATCTCTTAACCCAAGGTCGGACTGTACTTTCATTTAAGTTTGGAAAACTTTTCCGGAACTTTCTAACTGCGGCTGCGTTTCCATGCGTCAATGCATATTTAGCTATTTCTTGTTTTTCTTTCTCACCATAAGCAGAGCGTTTTTTGTTTACAGTCACATTCAAAGTACTTTGAACACTTTGTACTTCTTTTACTGTAATGTTTTCCGGTAGATTCACCGTTAAAGATTCACATACTTCGGATAACTTCTTTCCATCCTTCGAATTTTTCTGACGCTGGAAGTAATTGAGGAGTGACATCTTCCTTGATTACAGAGACATGCAAACTGAATAATGATAATATAACAGTGTTACGTTAGCAGAAAAAACATTCGTTCATGTTACGTTTGTAGCAAAAAACATTCGATTTCTTGAGTACAAATTGCTCTCCTACGTTTTGTTTTTCTACAAAATAAAACAAGGAAATTTCCACTGAAGCTCTGCAATGAAGCGTACTTTTTTAATGACGTTGCATTCGAACGATCTTTGCATGCATTCGAAATTGAAACTCTTTTCTTTCATCATTGTATTTTACCATGCTGTAGGGTATTGCTGATATTGATCGAGGTACAAGGTCGCATTGCATTGATTAATGAAATGGCTGATAAATTTCAGTTTTTCACTGCACTAAGAGGATTCCATGTGTACTCAAATACTGTGAATTGGGTTCCGTATAAGGGACAAAATATAATTTTCAAACGCGAATATAATAACAAACACGACAGATTTGCAGTAGCTGGTAGAACCCCGTTAAAAGGTCATATTGGACCCATAACTGTTGGCCATGTTCCTAGAGAGCTTTCTAGGTACACATGGTTTGCCATACAAGAAGGAGCGAAATTCGAAGCTACCGTAGAAGATACAAAATCAAGACCATCTCCTTTGGTACAAGGTGGGCTGGAGATACGAATCAAAGTCAAAGTTGTTTGGCCTGATGTTGAAAAACTTTCTATATATAAATCCAAAGTTGAGGAAGTAAAATATCCTATGGATGGATATTACGTGGATGATTCCAAGGAGATTACACGTATTTTTTTTTATAAGAAACCAGTTTATAAGAAACTCTAGTCGCTCGAGCTCGGAAACCTAAGAAACTATGTAGTAAGCTCACTCTATTCTAAGAAACTGAGAAATTTTGAGAGGTAAATTTTTTCCCTCGTTTTTAAGAATGAAAGATTTGTCTTTTTAATGATTACATAATGTCAAACAGAAAAGTACGAGCTCATTATGATAATGGATGGCACACGGGAACCATTCAATGGTATAACAGCAGATTAGACGAATACCGAATCTTGTTTCCTGATGGAACAGACGATTATGTCAAGTTAGACGATTTCGATGGCATTGAAATGATTCTTTTGTAAAGACATAAACACTCTTCAGTTTTTGTGCAAGCACTGCAATAAAAAAGATAAGCATAAAAGTTTGTTCTCTGTGGCATTCCTCTCAATAAGGCAAAAATTCTTAGTGTATGATAAGAAACCCTTAAGAAACTTTTCTAGTAAATTTAGGGTAAATCTGTAAGAAACTGGCTAGAGACCCAAAAGCTTAGTTTCTTATAAAAAAAAAAGAACGTGTATAAACGAACTCGGGGTTCACGAAGTCGAAGAAGATTACAGCGATGATGAGGAACCGGGAGATCTAATTGAAGCGAGCGAAAGCAATTACGACGAAGACGACCTTCAAATTATTGGCTAAAATTATACTGTTCTTTTTTTATTTGTCTATTATTAGTATTTTAATTATTATTTTAATAGATATTTGATGTCAGTTCATTTGTCATTCATTTGTTACTTCACCTCGGTGATTTTCCCAAAAATGGAATTTAAAAAAGCGAGTTTTTTTAACACACACCAGAAATTAACACCGGGGAAATTAACACGGGACAGAAATTAAGGGTGGTTTTTATTAACGCGAATCCAAGCCATCCGCGTTAATAACATCACAGTGTACATTTTGTGTAATAAGGTATATTGCGCTTGTGCAAATTCCAGACTTATCACGGAGCCACCTGATAGTACTAAAAAATTACTTAGGTCATGTTATCGGGGTGTTTGACTGCGCATGCGCAATTTTTGGTTTTATTATGTGGCCACCTGATAGCCTTTGAAAAGTTACCTGGTGAAGACCTTCACGTGTTTGGCCTAATTATGGCTCATTCCAGGTTTACTACATTTGACGGAGTTACTACATTTGTCGTAGATTTTTACTACATTTAGCGTTACTACATTTGACAGAGATTTTTACTACATTTAACGGAGTTACTACATTTGTCGTAGAAAATTTACCACATTTGACGGAGTGACTACATTTGACGGTGTAACAACGTCTAAATAAGTAATGTCTTGAAAAGAACGACGCCTCACGGACCAAGTAAACGAAATGTGCTCACAGGAAATGACATGCCCTTTTTATTCCATATTTCAGAATTCAATAATTAAGCTCAGTTGACATCGCAATGTACTTTGTATATTTTCATGGCTTTTTCCATTTATGTTCTTAAAACGACAATACCGTAAATATCCGAACAAGCGCCCTGGGCGCTTATCAAATTTTTGGAATTTTTGCATGGGCGCTTAATCGAAGGGGGCGCTTAACAAATGCGGGGCACTAATAAAACTTTTCTAATTTTGCACTAAATAAAAACAACGATAACTGGCAGTGTTATTGTGTTATTCACTGATGTGGGCCTCCACCAGGAATGTATACCTCATATTTTAAGGCAGAGAACATGCACATACTAGACTGATAGGTGATTGTGGGTTTTTTTTTTTTTTTTATATGTTATTTGAGGCACTTGTTCATTACATCACATCATGCACATCTCATTATATCTCATTATAGCTTTCGTTGCATATGTTACTTTTTCATATCACATTAGCATTCTACAGTGCCAGGATTTGAACCACTACCAACTGTCACCCTTGTATTACAAGTCAACCGTCTTACCAAGTGAGCTATACACCCAGCTAATTTCAACAACATCGACATCATCTTTTTCATTATCAAATTTCAAAACTACTTCATCAGTTTTTGAACGCAGATACAAGAAATTATATCCACGTTAGTCATTGGGAAACGAAAAATGGAAAGTTGGACTTGTGGTGCCCGCACAAAATGTAGTCGAACAGTAGGAGTCGCTGATGAACAATTGTTGAACAGAAGAACAGTTTTCAACCTTAGAGTTGAAACAGAAAAACAAATTAAATAAGCGCCCAGTTTCTCAAGGCAGTTTTTGATTAACCGCCCTCTTTTATAAGGTGGGCGCTTAATAAATACTGGGCGCTTATTGAACTTTGTGGAAATTACCTGGGCGCTTATTAGAGAGGGGCGCTTAATAAATGCTGGGCGCTTAATCGGATATCCTATTTCTATGTCATTTTAAGAAAAAGCGTTTAATCAAAGGTTTACACATTCCATGCACAACATAGATAGATATGCTTTGAAGTCCTTCTCATAACGGAGGTGCCTTAGTTACATAGTTAAATCTTTTGCTTCCATCTACATTTTATTGTATCTTGACACGCTTGTTAATTCAATATCAATCAATTACGAAAAGGCATTATTTTGTTAATTAAAGTTTGTTCACTACATTCATGTACAAACACGGCTGAATGCTTCGGAGACCTTTCAAGTTTTAATGATCGCCATCATAAATAAAGCTAACTCTTATGTATGAACTTTTAGAGTTTTCAGGAGGCTAGATACACACATAGTAGAAAATTTATGAATACTAAAAACATCGTGCGTATAAGTTGTTTTGATGAAAATGTAAGAACAATAGGCTTTCGTTGAAATGTCAGTATTACATTTTAAATTACAGTGTGCATGGTGCTTTACGCCGTCCTTCCACAATGATCGTTTTTATGAAAGTAGTTAATAAATGCATCAAATTTATGAACCCCCGTTTTAAAACATACAGTAAACTCTCTCTAATTCGAACATCAGAGGGACCGAAAAAAATGTTCGATTTATGGAAAGTTCGAATTAGGGAGGTTCATTTACAAAGAAATGATAGGTGAAGGAACCATGAGATTCGTTCGAATTATAGAAAGTTCGAATTATGGAGGTTCGAATTATAGAGATTCGACTGTACTGTGGTCGTATTTTTTATGTTTTATATTTTTTATTTTATGTGCTAATGAGAAAGCTTATCAGACTGAAACTAACGATTTGGCCATGAATGTGGTGAACAGACTGTAGTTGCATTTTTCCAAGACATTTTCCTTATTTTTCAAAAACTTTTTCATGATTAAAATTGGCGCCGTTGTAACCGTGAATTAAGACTTCCGGGAATTAGGACTCGAGAGTCCTAAATTACTAGTGAATTTAGATTGGTGTAGTCCTAATTCCCTAGTGAATTAAGAGCGGACTAGGAAATTAAGACTAGAAGCTTAACAATCAAAAAGTCTTATTTTCCTAGTGAAATAAGACTTTAACATTCGAATTAGTTTAGAATTAGTTCAGTGAATTTTATATAAGAAAGCAACAAAATGAGTGGTGGTGCTAAAAAAAGGAAGCACTTCAGCTTGCAGGATATTGAAGTTTTTATACGTTTTGAAACATACCCGAAACATACCCGAAAGACATTCAAACTTTTTTTATTTAGATTTTCTTAATTCTTGATTTTTGATACCAGGGACAGTACGGGTATACTTGAATATAAACACAGTTTGTAAAGATAGAGGAACATAAGAAAATGACAGGTGTATTTGTTCGTGCGTTTTTATTGTGTTCTAGTTTATTATCTTTTGTAAATAATTTGTCATATTTGTCATGATTGAAGAAACTTTTGCTTGTTGTTTTTGGAAACATTCAAACTTTTTTCAATTAATTCCCTCTCTAACATCATCAGGAACAATTTTATTCCTTGCGAATATGTAAACGAAATTCAAAACTCCTTATTTTCACTCTCGATATAATATAATATCTTATATAATATTCCAAATTCATAATAGTCCTAATTCACTGAACCACTCTTAAATTCCTAGGGAAATAAGACTAGATAGGGTCCTGATCCACTAGGAAAATAAGACTAGAGGTCCTAATTTCCTAGAGAATTAAGACTCTAGAGTCTTAATTCCCCGAGTCCTAATTTCCTGTGACACCGTAATATAGTGGTTATCACTCCTCGTATTTCATGCGGGAGATCAGGGTTCAATTCCCCTTGGCGGCGATTCACCATGCGCGAGTGAATGTACCATAGCGCTGGGTCGACCCATGTCATGTGAGGGAAATTGTGTAGATGATACATCGGTCGTTGCAGGAGGTTATCCAGAAGATAAGTCGGGTGCTTATTGGATAGGGGCGCTTATGAAACTTTTTTTGACTATAGGGGGACGCTTATTAGAGAGAGGCGCTAATTAGAGAAAATACAGTGTATAAAATTCCATGCAGCCTTTAGTTTTTATGATCATAAAAAGTTTAAATCCAAACTTCTCTTAAACATTACGCAGATCATATTTATTTTTTGACAAATCTAACGTTACAAGACGTCTTTTAGACATTTGAAAAACGTCTGCCTGCTGAGAAAAACTGTCTAATGATTGCTTAGCATAAAGCCAAATAGTATTAGTATTTAACGGTATCTCCTCTCCTTGACTTAACTGTGATTGGGTACGAAAAAGAGAAAAATAGATGATGCTGTTCCTTATGTGAGGCAAGCGATCATTTTACACACATAACAAACGTCCTAAACATTATCTCAAGGTTGCTTATAAACTACACTCAACATTCGAAAACTCGAACACTTGTTTTCTCGAACACCACAATGCCTCGAGCATTTTCGTCGGTTCGACGCAGATCATCATCATGTTGTCATCAGACCGTATAATTTCTACCAATTGCGATTGCTTAAGCTCCCTAATTTCTACCAATTGCAACTCTCGATAACTGAAACTACACAGTTTTTTTTTTATAAGAATTCTTTTTATAAGAATCACAAGGCTCAAATTTGCAAAATTTTAAGAATCTTTTAAGAATAATGCTGAGCCTCAAAAATTTTAATCAATTTTTTTCTTCAGTTAGAGTTTTTCAACTTTCCGGGGTTTTTTTATCTACAGTGTAAATCAGGCATAACCATTTTCGAGCTTTCGATGATATTATCCTAAAAGAAACAAACTTATTAACGTTTTGTTGAAATAATTAGTCCCTTCTTCTTTTTCGCACGTTTGAGACTACTTTAAGGGAAAATATACATATTTTGACCATTAATTAAAAAAAAATTTTCTTGCTCTTCTTTTAAAATTTAAGAATCACTTAAGAATATTTTAAGGCTCAAAACTGAAAATTTTTAAGAATCATGAGGCTCATTTCGATTTATGTAATTCTTATAAAAAAAAAACTGTGTATCTTTCATATTCTCTGAATGTTCAAGTTTTCTGGGTTCAACTGTAGTTACTAAAAAAAGGCATGTCTAGAGCATAATATTTTCCTACCTTTGAAGTCTTTTCACTTCTAAATATGAATATGACAGTTTTGCAGTTGTTATTTAGATTTCCCTAGCCACAACTTGTAATCAAAGTAAGTGGGTGGTTACTAATAAGCTCATGACTTTTGTTTTAATGTGACCGTATAATTACACATCCAATGAAAAGAAAATAGATGAATAGACCTTTTCGAAAATTATGTCAAAACAGCAATCTGCTAATTTCTACCTATTAACTTACGTATTAAAGAATGATAGATAAGACTTTATGAAACATTTTCCCTGATTTCCCTGAGATTTATAATGTTTATAATGCAATTGCTGTCTTGTCGCGGCAAAGCTTCTGCTAAATGTTTTGTCATGTAAAGGCGGGATTAAGTCATCCCGTTTTTTGTCCCGTCCCGGCAAACGTCCCGTCCCGCCTCTCATGTAAACAGCCCCTTAGAAATACGAAAGGAGTAATATCATCAGTAATAACATTAAACTTTATTTCTATTGGATTTTCAAACAATGCGGATTGACGCATAATGTTGCCTCACCTAATTTCTTTGTATAAGGGAAGAGGCTATCAATATTAGGGCTTCGAAATGCACGCAAGTACCAAAGAAAGGTGACCTTGGAGACACACAAAATTACCATGGTGTATCCTGACTATCGTCCAAATTTGGCCCAAATTGTCCAATTTTAGCCAAATCCGACAAAATGACTGTCAAATTTGAAATCAGCACCTTTCAAGTGTAATCCATGCAAAATTTCATGAAAATTGAAGAACTTTGCAAATTTGATCCAAATTTGCCCGAAATTGCCCAATATTAGTTAAAATTTGAAATCAGCATTAAAATTTATTATTTATTAAAATTTATTAAAATTTATATATAATATACATATCCGAACTTGTAATTTTTTAGTACCTTTCTGAAATATATACTTTTAAATCGCGGTTAAAAAAAAAAAAAAAAATATTAGTTAAACCTGTCAACATAACTGTGAAATTCGAAATCAGCACCTTTCAGTTGTGCTTTGTGCAAAATTTCATGAAGATTGGTCAACTGGAAGTCCGAATTTGACCAAATTTGCGAATTTGCCAACTATTTGTTACTATTTGTCACAGGCCCTCGAAAAATGTTTACAAGCATGATCATTTTATCTTCGTGATTCTTAATGACTAGAAAAAACAAGAAAGTTGTACAGTGTTAAATTCATTAAATTCTTAAAAGTCAATTAACTGACCTTTTAATGGTGTAATTATCTTTTGTTCTGCTGGTGAAACCTTTAGGAAGTTTTAAGTATAGCTTTGCGTATTAATTTCCCATAACAACTAATCTTAAAAATTTCAAATAAAAATTTTTTACTGCGTGATGGTTTTTAATTTTTTTATTCACGATTGTAACGTTAGTGGAGATCGTGTTTAAAATCGTCGTGGTTCCGCGGCGAGTTTTGTCCTTTTAGGCCGACGCTCATATGCATTGCCATCACAGCCTAAGTGACACTATCATCTATTTTCCAGACCTTATTTTTAATCAAAGAGACTTAAAATTCTATAGATATACTTATAATTTTCGTATGTTGTTTTATACCATATATGTTTTCTTAATGACAATAGTCGTTAATATATAAAATTAGATCGTAGTCAAAATCGACATGGCGAGGAAGCGGTCGTGAGAGGGAGGAGGCGATCGTAGTGTCGTGGTGTCATAACGTCGAGAAGGCGACCGAGATGTCGAGGCCGCGGTCTCAGGTTCGGGGGTTTGAGGGCTTGGTTACACTGACCATACTACAAAAATGATACTTTCCAATAAATTACATTTGGCAAAATAATCCAGAGAAGAAGGAACTTGGTTGTATGCTAACAACAAAATAATTGAAAATTTAATGAAGAATTTTTTCAGTGAGTGAGTGCAGGTTTTTCCGCGTCGAAAAAAAAACAATAATGGCAGAAAAATCAAAACAAAGTTTTGGTAAAAAGAAACACGTGGGGGTACTACTCCATGTAAAAATTTTGAGTCTTTTTTATTTTACTCATAGAACTAGATAAGTTTTTTTTCTTTGAAAACATTTGTATTTTTTTCTTACTACTGAAACTTTCTTGGACAGTTGTATACAAAGCAAATTCTGTGTGCTGTAATAATAGAGGAAAACTTATCCTTTCCCTTTTGATGAGGTAAGAAAAAAAAGGAGATCAGGAGAAATATTCCGTTATTTGATCTAGCAAGTGTTGCTCTGAATGATACAGTGACCTTTATATGGTTGTTTGTTTAGTTCTTGCAATATTTTGATATTATTGTATTTGTATAATCCATTTTCAATTTCATTTCCACAAGCTTTGGGTGAAGTCAAGTCAAGTGTTTTTACTTTACAATGTATTTGTTGTATGTATAACCTTTTTTAATTACGGATTATATGTATAGTGTTGCCCTGAAAAGACCGTAAAATATTTACAAGATGCTGTGGAAACGTTGGTGTGGCAAGGTATATGTTTAATTACCCATTGCGAGGGACTGGCCATGGCAGATTCATTGCTGGTAAAAGTTGTTATAACCAGTGAATAGAGCGACTCTGGAAAGACTTGTCCGTGGGGTGTGCAAGCATTTATCATTGTGTATTTGTCTCACGCATTAATAAATACCTTTAATTATTTTGGGAAGGTTGAGATAACCACCCTTTATCAACCGAAAAAAATAGAACTCCAATTCAAATGTGGTTTGAAGGTCAGCTTGCATATAATCCCATACAAGCAACTCATGACTCTGAAGGACAGTACAATGACTATGGTATATGCTGAAATTAACCTCTCACTATTGACATCAGAAGGTGCAGATGATGTTATACAGTTTTTACATGATAAAATCAATCCATTAGAACAGTTTTCTAATTTCGGAATAGAACTTCATGTTGATACTTTAACGAAAGTGTTCAATCATATAATCAGGTTTTGAATACAAGCTGATACATACAACATTTTGTCACCTTTTTGCAATAATTTTTGTATGTTGTAGTTCACTTGACTGTTCAAACTGAATTATTTGAAGATGCATGATGTCAATCTCATGAACAATAACTTACTTGACCTATTTCACGCTGCTCTCTTCCTTCTTTAGTGCCCTCTCCTAATTACCACACATCCAAAAAATTCCCATTAAATGGCTTTGTGTATGTACCAATGAAGAGGGTGTTAAATTTGAATTTGTTTATGTTTTAAACTTTAGATATTTGCTATCAGTAGCATTTTTGGTAGTGTTTCACTTGTTTTAAATGAAGTTGGTTCTATTTTTCTCAGCTGTGTCAATTTTTCTGAGATTCTAGTGAATTTTTCAGCCTTGGTACTCTAGAACTTCTCTTTTCAAATTTAATCAGAAGGCCTCAAAACTTCATGTAGCTAAATGTTTAGCTACATGTTTTTTTGCTTCTCAGAAACACCATAATTTATAAACTGCATGTAAAAGACTCTTTGAATGTTTCAAGAACTCGTGTTTGATTTCCTTTTCATGCTTATATTTCCTAAAAAGTTGTTATTATATAAACTTTAATCTTTTCTTGAATCAACGTTTTTAAGAAAATAACAGGAAAAAACGGAAACTATGCTTCAATAGAAGTTACCGGGCTACCATGAAAGAAGTTTTCCGTGAAATTTTCCTAGTAGATATTGAGTGACAAAAAGCCTTCGAAAAGGCTTCTTTCTTGTAAAGGTTCTGTTAGAGATTATTTTGTATTATATGAAAGAAAGTACTGTCTCTGTTACATAACAGTGGTTATTGTATTTCCCAATATATCAGTAATTAAAATGAGGGCTGCTGTTGAAATACTTTTTTTTACTTACAATTAACAAAATACAAGTATTTCTCTGGGCAATTAACATTGTTCATCTGATATCCATCGCCCAACATTGTGATCGCCTCCTCGACATTTTGGTCGCCTCTCGACATTTTGGTCGCCTCCTCGACATTGTGATCGCCTCCTCGACATTATGACACCACGACACTACGATCGCCTCCTCGATATTACGATCGCCTCCTCCCTCTGCGCCTCAACATTACGACCGCTTCCTCGCCATGTCGATTTTGACTACGATCTAATTTTATATTAATACACTCAATGTTTCTATAGCAAAGAGAAAATAGCAAAATACCTATCGTCTTGAAATATTGTTTATGCAGAAATTTCATCACCACATGCGTGCGTGCTGTCATTATGTACATTACCTTGCAGTCCGTTGGTCTGAGTGAGTACTGTATTTGTGTACTGGATAGTACGTTATTTTTCTTATTTTTGTGTAATTTAAAACATTGGTCGGTGGCAAATTTTTCGTTGCTGTTGTTTTCATCCATATCTTACAGTTCTTCTTTCCTCCAAGAACAAAAAAATATAGAAGAAGAAAAGAAACATATGATAAGTGTGCAGCTTCGACCGTACCACAATAATAGCTTGTGCAGCTTTGTCGCACCAAAGTATTATAAACGTACTTAAATAGTATCTGTGCTTTTGCACCTTAATAACTTGTGCAGTTTTGCGCCAAATTAACTTACACTCTAAAGTACATATTTTCTGCAGTGTCTTGCCTTGCACTTTGCTTGTACAGCTTTGTTGTACCAAAATTATATATATATACCTTCTTAGTTAACATATTTTCCTGTACTGTGTTGTTAGACTTGGTTATTGGAATTCATTTGACATAGATTTAATTGTAAAAGAAGATGACCTTTAGTCATTGAATAAAGATACATATATTTATATTTTCCAGGTCTTTGTTTTTACTGTTCCTTAAATTTTCCCATTTTCATTTTCTGTTAGATATGTCTTTTTAATGACAAAAGTTATATTGATATACTCAATATTTCTTATCACAAGGAAAAATATTGTTTGTGTTTGTAACTTTCATTCACCGGATCACTTTGTTTTATATCACGTTGTATACTTTTGGTCTGAGTGATTACTATTGTGTGTTGAATAGTTGTTAATTTCTCTCTCTGTTTAAATTAGAGCAGTGTTCCCTTTCTAGCTGTTGCTGTTTTATGCATATTTTTCAGTTCTTCCTTTCTCGAAGAAATAATACATAGAAGAAAAGAAACACGTGCAGCTTTGACCGCACAACAATAATAGCTTGTGCAGCTTTGTCGCAACAAAGTATTGTACACATACTTAAAGAGTCTATTGATGGATGAAAAATGTAAATATTATGATCACGTGATCTGTGGTAGAAAATATTGACCCCTTAGAATATTTTCACCCCCTGTGGTTTACGCTTATGACTTGTTACGTTTTCTTTGTTATTGTTAGGTTTAGGTTTAGTCATAAGCGTAAACCACATGGTTTATTCTAAGGGGTCAATATTTTCTACTACAGATCATAGCACAAAATAAAAACAAAACTAGCCATGTGGCAAAACGCGTTTCGGTTCTTTTATTTATAAAAACGAATCTACAGGTAAAAAATTCATTTTTGCAGCTGTTTTTCAAAGAAAGTTATTTATGTGCATAAACAAAATGATTTTGTTAGAAATGAGAAAAGAGATGTGTCAAACGTTATACCGCATGTTTGCAATTCGCAAGTTGCTGTTTAAACAGAGATTGTTTGTTTTCAATTTCAAAGTGAAAGCTTTTGCATAAGAGCTTAGGAGTGGTATTTCAATAGCAATAATTATAAGAAAGCACCTTGCAGGCAATTCCGTGGGAACATGGGGCCACTTGGGAAAATGAAATAGACAGCTGTGCTATCATGTGTACTTTTAGCAGTTAGGAAAAATTACACATGATGGGGTTTACAAGGACTAAAAAACTGTTTCAATTATGTATAGTGACACCATAAAAAACTATTTCAAAGTATTTATGTGTTTTCAGTCCAAACCTTGTTGCCAGGTTACCTGATGAAATGTAATATTTAATATTTAATAATGTAGCATTTACTAATTCAAAAGTAACAAGCATCAACAAAATACTATCTTATTGCATCATAATTATGCATTGAATGATTTGATGATTTTTAAATAGAAATATCTCCCCAAGGAAACAGAATTTCCAAAAACTGCAAAAAGACTTCATAAGCAATTTTGTTCTACCATCACAAAAGTTTGGACGCAAGAATCCCTGTAATCACACTCATTTCAGTTATCACTCTGAAATTGCTAATTTGACCTTTCTGCAGGCCTTTCTGCAGACCTTCAGTCCTGATAGTACCTTCTTGTTTTTTAACCAATATCATGTGCATTAAAAGTATATTCGATTGATTAACAATAGTTTTGTACAAAAAGGAAGATTACGAATTCCCTGACTGATGGCTATAATATAAATTACGCATATATTGAATTAAGATTTACAATCGTGTTTGTGCCATGAGGCTTTTGTTGTGTTTAAAAATGGCCTTCATTGTAAAATGAGCTAATTGACTTTTAAGAATTTAAGGAACCAAATCGTTGAGTTTTTCTTCAATATATTTTCGAAGAACAAATATTTTATCAAACATTTTATATTAATGGATAGAGCATGAAAAGCTCTTTCATGTGTTATAAAATTCACAATATTTTATCAGACACGTAATGAGAAATATGCCTTGAAAGTTGGTGGATAAGACATTTTGAGACACACGAAAAAATTATTTATGAGACTTTTTCCAAACTGTTCAACTCAACAGTTATTTCAGAGATTTAAAATCTTTTCTTGTATCAAAAGAAAGATCATTACTTTGTACGCTTATTTCAAGTGTTAATGTGAAGTTTCTAATGACTTTGTGGGAAAAAATTCCTGAAAACTCTACCAAGTTCCACACAAATTCCCACAAATGTATAGAAGAATAGCTTTGTGTAAACAAAACATGATTTTTTCGAATCTCCCTAATAAGTATTTTCGGATATTATGGAAAATAATAATGATAATTAACTTTCAATTTAGTTTAAAATCTATTTTGTTTTTATAAGAACCAGTAAAATCTGACCTGAGGCTGGCTGTTTTTATTTTTTGAGCCGTTTTTCAGCCTGAATTGTTCTGATTTTGTTCTTTGCTTTAAGAACACAGTTTCAGATTTCAGCCTCATTTTGTTCTTAATTATGGAATTTTCAGTAAAACTAAAATAAATCTTTTTGAAAACGACTGTTTAAAAGCATGGTTGTTGTTCGGTAATGACCCGATGTAAGTATGCCAGTCGAAAAAAAACAAAAAATAACTTCTAAACCATTTGCAAGTCAGAGAATCACACCATTGAGTTGTTCTTATCATCAGGGATATGTTAAAACATAAACATGTTCAAACGTATCCCTGTAATCATGAATTGTTCTTATTTTATGAGGAAATTCAGGCTCAAGCTGCTCTTAATTTTCGAAACATTAATTTGTGCCTCAGGTAGTTAATTTTTTTCTTATTCTTTGGCCAAATCTGAGGCTCGTGTTCTTATAAAGTTGTTCTTATAAAATATAAGTGTACACCATGTATGTAATAGATATCTTTTTTTATTCTCATTTCTATTTTTTACGTATTTGTGCTCAGGATGGCGTTTTCAGACAGTTTTAGATGTTTTTGAAATATTTTCTGGCTTGTCTCCTCCGATACTAAGCAGCCTCGGTCAAGAAAAAAACTGTGTCAGCAATTTTCTTGTGAGAAAGTCTAAACAAGGGACCCAATCATTTTTTTACTTTGTTGGAGCGCTTTGTTAAACAGCTGCTCCTTCCCAGATTCTTCTATTTCTGCTGACATCAACATAATGCAATTCTCAGCTCTACATACAATAGTTCATTATCTTTAAATTTCACGTTACATAAAATGATTTGGTGAGTTCAAGATGCAACGCCCTAGCATAGTGGTTATCACTCTCGGAATTCATGCGAGAGGGCGGGATTCAATTCCCCTTGGCGGCGATTCACCATGCGCGGCTGAATATACCACATCGTCGGGTCGACTCATGCCATGTGAGGGGAATTGTGTAGATGATACATCGGCTGTTGCAGGAGGTCATCCAGGGGAGCACAGGCTCTTGATTGGATTCGTGTCACTCATGAGAGTGTCAAATACTTCGGATCCTCCAACCTAAGCCGTGGCCCCACCTGAAAAACAGATGCAGTAGCAACTGAGTGTTTCCCCAGCCGCGTAAAATAATACTTAATAATAATAATAATAACTTTATTACAACTGTCAGGCAACTTATGATTAATTCAAGCGTTGTATATAAACATAGACATAACGAAAGAAACAGCTGGCTGGTAAAAGAAACTATTTCGTAGTGTTATTGACTTTTAGGACACCCGTGGTGGAGTAAAGTCTTTAAAATACTCGTTGTTTCTCTTCCTCCTCCTTTCACTACTACTACTACTCCAAGTTATGAACGATTTCGTGCAACATTTACATCACATCGTCGAAAAATTCCCAATTTCGGGCAAATATAGACTTTCATTTCATAGAAACTTGCACAAATCACAATTAAAAGGTGATGATTTCGAACATGACAATATGACAATTTGGCAGATTTGGCCACAACTGGGCAATTTCAGCAATATTATATTGTTGAGAGTAGATATGAGTAGATAAGACACACGTCTTGAAGTCTTCAAGCCAATCGGCTTCTTGTTTCATGCTTTGAAAACATAAACATTAGTCTGACATCAAACTTTTTCTATGGCGAAATTATTTTTCCCCACCTATGTAACTATGTACGTCTATGACGTCACTGCAGACTAACATAAGTAGCTATGAATCTTCAAAAATACTTTCTCTCAACTCAGTTTCTAACAATTCCAATTTTTGGATGCGGTGTTTAATAGAGGGCGTCGTTTATTGGAGGGCGGCATTTATTACAAAATGAAAAATGAGTTAAAAGCAGACTTTCAACAAGATTGTGTTCTTTTCCTTAAAAGCTTTACAGCTTGAAAGATTATAGGAAAAGGTTTTAACTAAAAGATATATTCACATTACATAAAAATTTCAAAGAACATCAATGTCACTAAAATATCAATAAAGGCCGATTTTCATTCAACGCTTATGCCCGCGCGGACGTAGAATTTTCCGAGCGGCCAACAGCTGCAAATGGAAATCAAAAGACGCGTATTTCAAAATACATAAACAAGAAAAATGGCTGCTGTTAATAAGTTGTGGTATTTGCACCAAAAGATTATTTTACTGATGATTATGCGATGACGTAAAAGAAAAGAAGGAAGTGCTTTAAAAAGCGATTTTGGGTGAGAAAAATTTTTGAAGAAAGAGAAGTAAAAGGAGCATTTCAGATGCTAGTATCTGATCTTCGTCTCTTCGATGCTGAATATTTTTTCAGAAACTTCCGCATGTCGCCGGATAAATTTGAACTTTTGCTATCTAAGATTGCTCCATTGATCTATAAATCTTCTGAAAGGCGTCCTACAACTTTACCAGCAGAATGTCTTTGTATCACGTTACGATACCTGGCTACAGGAGACGCCCAATTTACCATCGCTTCCAGTTATCGGGTGAGCCCAACAACTGTTTGCCGCATTATTCGAGAAACAACAAGTGTTCTATGGAATGTCTTATGCGCTAAAGGTTATATGAAAGTTCCTAACACAAAAGAAGAATGGCTCGATATTGCTAAAGAATTTAATGAGCTGTGGAATTTCTCCAACTGCATTGGTGCTATAGATGGAAAACATATTATAATCCAAGCACCAGCTAGTACTGGCTCGTTATTCTTTAATTATAAGAAACTCTTTAGTATCGTCTTGCTGGCCATATGCAACGCACGATATGAATTTACCCTTGTTGACATTGGAGGCAGGTCGCAAAAGTGATAGTGGAATTTACAGTAGTAGCCAATTGGGCAACGCAATAGACTGTAACCTGCTGAATTTTCCTGCAGCAAGGCCCATTCCGGGATTCAAAGAGGACATTAAATTTCCATTCACCTTTGTAGCTGATGAAGGCTTTGCCCTTAAAGAAAACATGTTGAGACCTTATCCTCGAAATAACGCTTTTGACATAAATGAGACAATATTCAATTACAGACTTTCCAGAGCAAGGAGAATTATTGAAAACACATTTGGGATACTTGCCACAAGATTTAGAATTTTTCGACGAGCCATAATTGCTCATGTTGAAAATGTGAAAAATACTACTCAGGCGTGTGTTGCCTTGCACAATTTTTTAATGAATGTGGACTTTAACCATTATTGTCCTGGCAGTAAATCGGAAATAGAAAACAAAAATGTTAATGGGATGACGTCACTTTCTAAACAAGGTTCAAACAATAGTACAAACATTGCAAAAAATATTATAAGCAGATTTAAAGATTATTTTAATTCAGTTGAAGGAGCGGTACCATGGCATATGGACATGGTGCAGCCTTAAAAAATAACATTAGGTACCAATACCTTGAAAGGATGCGATGCCCTATGACTGCATCAAATCTGATCACCTTGTCGTAAACAAAATATTAACACATGTTATCATAAAACCCTTTAAAAAGATAAAGAACATAATGTTAATATAAACACAATTTTCTACCGAATAAAAAAATTCATACTGCTTTGTTAAATTTGATCTCGAATAGTACTTGCTGAATTTTTATTCGTGCAAACATATTTTGCTCAGGTGTAAGTTCTTCCAATGTGTTTATCAAACTTCTATAAAATAGCGAATTGGAATCATCTGTGTCTTGGTTCGACTCATTTATTTTCTTGTTAACATCATTTAACGTTGAAATAAATAACTTATCGATTTCATTGTTTTCAGGCAATTCTTTTCGTTTTCTGGCAACGAAAGGCTTCCTAGTATCAGTAGATAATAGCACAGCTTCCTTTGTTGAAATTAGTGTTGTTTCTGCTACAGAGATAAGTGAAGATGCTTCATCTTGAGTATAATTGTTACTGCTTTCAACATTGTTGCAGGAGATAATTTTTGGTTGGATCAGAGAGAAATTGACTGAAACTGACTGAAAATAATTGCGCTCTGGAAGTTTTGTAGCTTTAGAACCAGACTTAAACCTTTTGTTCCTTGATTTCATGCATCGAGTATAATTATCTCTCAAGTTTTTCCAAGTAGTCTTCAAAACTTCAACTATAACAGAAATAAGAATTCAACAGTAACTTTTAGGGTGTCAATTTTCATCAAAGGAATATTACATCAATAAAAAAAGTCCCAAAAAAGTATGAAAAGTAAATACAAGTTTAAAGTAAATAAAGAATTATTATCAGATTACCATTTATCTTCTTCTCAAATGCCTCAAAAATTAATCTCCAAGCCATTTTCTTCTTTTCAATATTTTTGTAATCAAGTAAATTCAAGTTCGAAATGCAAGGATATTGACGTACCATTTCAATTAGTATTTCTTTATCGATTGAATCAGTAGTGCCAGTACTGTTATCTATTATTACCACAAGCAAGTGATGGCACAAACTCGAATGATCCTGTAAATATGATACAAAACCCGTTGGAGAGGGAGAAATCAAATTTCCTTGCAGGAGTTGCTGTGGTGTTATCATTTGCCGCTTTTTAAATCTGCTCAGAGCAGCCAAAGGGTCCTGTTGCTCACTAACACGAGGACCTTAGTCTTCAGCCATTTTGTTTATAAATTTATGCAGACTAAGACATGATTGGTTGAAATTCTCAGCGGACGTCGGCGGGGTTAAAAAAGTTAAAAATTTTTAACTTTATTTTTGTTCGCTGAGCGGAAATATCTACGCCTATGAATTAGCCAATGCGCATGCGTTCTACGTCACTCAGCGTGGATTACCT
Organism: Turritopsis dohrnii; assembly: GCA_027922465.2. Lineage (NCBI taxonomy): Eukaryota > Metazoa > Cnidaria > Hydrozoa > Anthoathecata > Oceaniidae > Turritopsis > Turritopsis dohrnii. The sequence continues at coordinate 116,746 of BQMF02000519.1, forward strand.
ACGTCCGCGCAGACATTTTGCTGAATGGAAATCGGCCTTAAAAGTTTCATAGCTTTGACTGACGTTAGAATCGAAAATTTGAAAAGGATTTTCAGAAGATTGCTCATAATTTAGTGCTTTATTTGCAGCGACAGTCGCACAAAAACAATCCTGATTTTGCAATTGGAATGTACAAGATGTCAGAAAAAGAAATTTTAGTACTAATAGAACTATCTTAACTCTTAGCTTTTTTTTAAGATACGAGAATATGGTTTGAATGTTCCTGTGCAAATGATTACAGTTTTGCTACAAGTGCGGCGTCTATTAGGGGGCAGCGTTTATTAGAGGAATAATAATAATAATAATAATGGTTTATTTCGGGCATATCCATATATTACAATGGCTCTTCGTCCCATAACAATTTTAAAATTCTAAAATTCACATTCACTATATAAAATATAACAATGTAAAGTTTCCAGAAAGACAAACAATGGGTAAGCAATGGAACCACAAAGAAATGAAAGAAGTATACGTCTCAAAACAGATAGCTGGTGCCTAATGGGGTGGGGAAGCCACTAATGTATTCGTAAACAAGAGGCCATGAGGCCTGAAGGTCAGCGCTTTCAGCAAAGTTGAAAAATGTTGGTGTGCAAAACAAAATCAAAAACATTTTTGCTCTAGGAAGGTCAAAATAGCAATTTCTGAGTGATAACTAGTGACAGCGATTAATGGACAGTATACTTCACAAAATTTCATGCAAACTTTGATTCTCTTAATCATAAAGAGTTCAAAAACAAACTTCTCTCTGCACAGATGAATTCCAAACAGGAATGACTGTATATTAAAAATAAGTGACAATATTAAAAAATACTGACAAAACAAATACATATGTTAAAAGAGGTTGAATTTTTTCGCAAATGCATTTGTTTCAATGTCGATTTCTTTCCTTATTGACACGTCAGCTTTTTGGTATGATTTTGTGATGTTGTCATGTAATAGTTTTTTTGTAATCATCGCTTTTCACTTTGTAGATGTTGTTGTATTTATCGGCAAATACAAACATATTCTTTGATGATTTAATCCTGCTTACATTGACATTCAGATTCAGTAAGAATTTGTTGGGGTGTTCACGGAACTTTATGTTTCTAACCATTTCGTACAAAACCCACAAGTAGTTCACGTTGTGGTGGTGTAACACATGCTTTGAAACCAAATGTTTCTCTGGCGTCGTCATTGTTGTCAACATCATCTCGTTCTGTTTTTCGCAAAGATATGCTTTCCATCTGGTTCGTTTAATAAAGCTTAGACAATACAAATACAAATATATATGTTTTCGTCTTTCTTCATTGAAAATAAAAATAAAAGGAAAACAACTGCCGATTATTTATAAGATTAAGAACATAAAATTGCTATCCATCCATGCAGAGACACAGTAAAAACTAATAGACGACACAAAAACTAAACAGCAAAATTAGAAAAATAATGATAAATGATAAGACTATATAAGTGAAGAGGATAAATGATTCCATAGGGAATTTGTTCGAATGAAAAGACAACATGTAAATATGTGGGGGTGTGTGCTTTGATTGATAAATGCATTACAATAAACACAGAATATCATTAAGTCAATTTTCAGTAGGGCACAATATGATAGGGTATGCAATGTATAACATAATACATCATATAGAGACCCTTCTTGCTTGTGGAGGTAGCAGAGCTCTCACATCTCGATAAAGGTCTGTGACCAGTATAATAACACAAAACACCAAATCAGCGATAGCTACCAAGAAAAATCAGAAGTATACAATCACAGGATCATTTATAATACTAAGATCATTCATAACAAAGAATTCGTTTGCTTCAGATATTATTGAAAACACAAACTCCACTAACTAAGCAATTTCACGTGAATTTTATTTCATGGAATCCGAAGTACGATCTAACACTGCATATCATCCCGTTCCTCGAAATACACAAGTGCGGAGCGCAAGCTCACTACCTCCTCTTTTCATCCCTTTGCGATTGAAGTGTGGACGTTTTCAGAACAAGGTAAATTTGTTTTTATTTTATTCGACTTTTATCAAAGTAATCCACTAATAAATAAATGCTTATGAATTAAGATTGCGTTTACTTTTTGTCTTACTACGGCCAAAGTTAAACTTTGAGCAATCATTTATCTTGTGTCTTGATTACAGGCCAAGATAAAAATTCCACAAAAATTGCATTGTGTTTTTATTAGCCAATGTAATAAAACTGAGTAGAATAATATTGTGGGATTAAATTCTCTAATGTTCTATTAGACATAGAGATTATACAGAGTCTTGTGACCTGTTATTGGTCCAAGAGGTGCTCAACAGGGTGACTTATATCCCTTCTCTTCTACCTTGTAGGAGGTATGGAGATTGAAAACAATAACCAACAACCTGAGAGTCAGACAGCTGAGGATGTGCCTTCTGAACAAGCTATCCTCAGTCAAGTTATCGCTGATTTCTACTCCCCAGATGAGGCACGGGGTACGAAAAGAAAAATTGACGAGTCAGCAGATAATGGAAGCACTCAGAATGACACTGAGAATGACAGCGAACCTGATGAGAGCGATAATGAAGAGGACGAAGGGCTCGAGGACAGTGAGGTTATTGCCACGAGCGACAGCAGCAGACGCTTCGAGATTGTGACTTCTGATAAGAAACATTTATACACCCTCCCTGAGGAAATGGCCAGTTATGTTAATGAAAAGTTTGCTACTTTTATTCAGGACAAAGATATCAAAGAAAACATTTTAAACCTGAATCCAATACCCTCAAATATCCACAAATGTGAGGAACTTGATGGATTTTTGAGGTCAATTTTAGAGGAGAAAAATGTCACGAAGGACATAAATCTGGAAAATGTACTTAAGCGTATTCAAGATAAATCTCTTCAAATAATGGGACCACTTAGTAAACTCTGGGTCGCCATTGACAATGCTAATAGCTCGAAAAAACAGAAAGTTGAGGTGTCCGGTGATGACTTACTGCGTTTCACCGAACAGACTGTGATGCTAGTCGGACAAGCATTTCACGCAGCCACGTACTACAGACGCCTTAATGCATTAGGCTCTGTTATGAAGGACACACAGGCTAAGAAGATCCTTAAGGATAGTCCATACCCTCCGAGGTGAATTTTTTTGAAAAAAAATTTTTTTCAATATTTCCTTTCAATTTTTTATTTAAAAACAGATTCTGCAATCAGAATTTTAAAATTCCAAATAATTATGGAGTTATTAGCAAAAACCAAAAGGCAAAAAAATCTTTGTTTACACAAGTAATTAATCTCGCTTTATTATCCTTAAAAATAAAACCAGGTGGTTTTCTTTATAATTATACACACTATCATTATTCAATGAGATAGTTTTCTAACTTTTCATACATTCCAACATCTCACATTCACAATAGAATTTGATCGCTATTCAATTTTGTTTACACAAGCGATGGAAGAAGAAAAAATCTTTAAATGTGATTTTCTCTGAAAGTAATTTTAGCTTGATGACCAACATTTAAAGAGTTCCAACTCCCCTTGTGAACGAGATATAACCATGCGGGTTTTTTCATTTAGTTCAGTTGGCCTTTGCGCAAAAAAGTTTGCCACATATTTTGAAAAGAATCAAAATTCGCCCCGTGAGGGAGAGTTGAAGTTAAAGAATCAACGTTTTTATAGGGTCATGAACAAAAAGCTTTATATTTTTGGAAGTAATGAGTTTTAAAAAAAACTGTGGCAAACTTTTTTCGACAAATGATCATGGATTTCAAAAGTGCAATTTGTTTGAAAAAAAAGTGTAATGGAGGGGAGTTGGAACTTTTTAATTCAATGCGTTCTAAATTTTACTTTTTTTCTTCTAATTCCTGTCCTTTTCATTTTTAATAAACAAAATATGGATCATTAGACAGATAATTAAATAAGGATTCAGAAAATATATACTTTTGATAAGAAAAAATCAACACATTTCAAAATATCAGGGAAAAACTGAAATCATGCTTAGGAGGGTATGGACTATCCTTAAGGATAAAGCAGACAAGATGGGACGTGGAAAGTACCTCTTTGGTCAAATATTTTCCGACGACATCACGAAAACTCTTAAAACAAAACAGAAGTGCCAAGAGGTTCTGTCGAAGGAAGGCGAACCACCTAAGAAGAAGCCCTTTCGGAAGGGCCCCTCGCGTGGTGTTCAACAAAACCATGGTGGGGGGCGATCGCTCGTATTCGTCAACAAAAGAGGTGGCTTCCATAATAATACAAACTTCCAACACCAAAACTACAGAGGTAAGAAAATCTTCCTTATCAAGACCAGGACCTCTCTTCAGCTTTCCAGAAACAATTCCTATGGAAAATTTAAAAGTTCTTCCAGTGGTAAAAATGCTCTTCCCAAAAGCATTCCCAAAGTTGCCTTAGCGGGAAGACTAAGATTTTTTCACAGAAATTGGCAGGTACTGACACAGGACCCCAATGTTCTGAAAACAATTCAGGGATATATGTTTCCATTGTCCCAAATTCCAACGCAAACTATAGAACCAAAACCTATCAATTTCAATACAGAACAAAAACATCTCATCCAACAGGAGGTCCAGGAAATGCTGAAGAAAGGTGCTATTCGGAAAGCCACTCCAGTCTCTGGTCAGGTTTTGAGCAACTTATTCCTAGTAGACAAGAAAGGGGGAGGGAACAGGCCAGTTATCAACTTGAAATTTTTAAACAATCATATCCCTTACCAACATTTCAAAATGGAAGGGCTTCATTTGTTGAAGGACATACTTCAACAGGACGATTTTATGTGCAAATTGGATTTGAAGGACGCATATTTCTCTGTCCCTATCAATCACCAGGCCAGAAAATATTTGAGATTCCTGTGGGAAGGTTCCCTTTACGAGTTTCTCTGCCTGTGTTTTGGCCTGGGCCCTGCCCCTTTAATATTCACAAAAATCATGAAAATACCAGTAGCACTTTTGCGGCGATTGAATATCCGGGTAATAATATATCTGGACGATCTCTTAATGATGGCAAAGTCAAAGACAGAATTGGAAATAGCAAGGGACACAGCCATCTTTCTTTTTCAGCAACTAGGACTAGTGATCAATCTGAAAAAATCTCAGTTGGACCCAGTAGAGGAAATAGAGTTTCTAGGGATTCATATAAACTCAAAGTTGTTGGAAGTGTCTCTGCCTATGGAGAAAGTGACAAATATTATTCAGACTTGCACAAAGTTTCTGGCAAATCAGAAGGTCTCAATAATGGACCTAACAAAGTTGATAGGAAAACTCTCGTTTTCAGCACAAGCAGTGCTACCAGGTCGGCTACACCATCGCTATTTACAAATACAACAGATAAGGGAATTAAAGAATACAAAATCCTACGAATCCCTGATCTTATTGGACAAGGACTCACTTTTGGAACTAGAATGGTGGAAGGAGAATTTAACTCTGTACAATGGCCGCCCTATTCAAACAACCCCTCCTCAAGCCATAATCCAAACAGATGCTTCGCCAATGGGGTGGGGGATGGTATGTCAAGGGATAAGGTCCAGGGGCCCTTGGTCATTCCAAGAGAAAGATTTACATATAAACATTCAAGAGCTAATGGCAATAAACATAGCCCTTCAAACCTACACAAAATCAGGGTTTCTCAAATCAGTCCATTTTCAGGTGGACAACAGGGTTGCTCTGTCTTACCTGCTAAAAATGGGGGGACTTCACAACTCTCATTTGCTAAGTATAGCAAAGGAGATCTGGGATTATGCCATTACAAACAAGATCACGATTACTGCAGAGTGGTTGCCCAGCAAGTTAAACCCAGTAGCAGATTACGAGTCTCGCCAAAAGCCAGACTCAAGCGAGTGGAAGTTAAACCAGGGTCTCTTCAATCAACTTGTAAAGAGATCAGGAATAATGATAGACATGGACCTCTTTGCGTCCAGAACAAGTCATCAGATACAAAGTTACATGTCTTGGAGACCAGATCCTCAGTGCAAAAAAGTGGATGCATTTCAGCACAGTTGGTCACATCTGCTTCCATATGCCTTCCCACCATTCTCCCTCCTAGGCAAAGTGATTCAGAAAATGTGCAAGGACCGTGTAAGAAAAATGATTGTCATAGCTCCAACATGGCAGACCCAGACGTGGTATTCCATGTTACTCCAAACATCAATAAGAAATCCAATTCTCTTACCAAGGCAGAAAGACCTATTAAGAAACCCCTCAGGAGGATTTCACCCTCTAGTACTTCAAGGTCAACTTCAGCTATCAGCATGGACACTTTCAGGTCTGCCTTGGTGTCCAAAGGCCTATCAGGATCAGCTGCAAGAATTATCTCAAATTGCAGAAGACCGGGTACGATTTCTGCTTACCAATCGTCCTGGGGAATCTGGGTTAGCTGGTGTGGTGCACGGGAAATTGATCCCATTCGATGTGATATAAAGGATGTATGTAACTTCCTCTCAGAGTTATTTGACAAAGGTCTAGAATACAGAACAATAAATAACTACAGGTCAGCCATTTCAGCATACCATGATGAAGTTGACGGGTGTAAGGTGGGGAAGCATCCCTTGGTGTGCTCTTTACTTTCTGGTACATTCAATCTAAGACCTCCAAAACCACGTTATGTTTTTGTTTGGGATGTTCAAAAAGTTTTAAACTATATGACTAGCCTGCCAAATAACTCTGAGCTGCCAATCAAACTACTATCAAAGAAGCTAGCAACTTTATTGGCTTTAACAGCAGCTTCACGTTGCTCAGAAATAAATATTCTGAACACCAAGTATTTGATTAAAACTGAGAATAAATACTTTTTTTCATTTTGATAAACTTTTTAAAAGTTGGCGTCAAGGAAAACCTCCGCCAGTACTTGAGTATGTGGGTTTTCCTGAAAACAGGAAGCTGTGTGTCCTCTCAGCTATTGATTGTTATTTTGATCACACGAAGGAATGGCGTAATAAAGAAACAGACACTTTAATAATTAGTTTGACCAAGCCTCATCATTCCTTAAAAAAGTGTTCAGTGGCCAACTGGGTAAAAGACTTTCTTGGATTGGCAGGTATTGACACAAACTTATTCAAGGCACACTCTACACGATCAGCTTCCACATCGAAGGCTAAAGTTTTAGGACTTGGTTTACAGGAAATACTGAATCGGGGTAATTGGTCGAGCAAGTCAGTTTGGCAACGGCATTATCATAAGTTTGTCGTTTCGGATGCAGAAAAGTTTCAGAAAACAATTTTGTCTAATAATACGCTTTGAACAAGGAGGTAGTGAGCTTGCGCTCCGCACTTGTGTATTTTGAGGAACGGGATGATATGCAGTGTTAGATCGTACTTCGGATTCCATGAAATAAAATTTTCCAATTTTATAAGGCCGCGCAGCGGCCGAAATGAAATTAAGATTTTCCCACCCTCCTCTTCACCCAACATCATATTAATAAAGTAATTTTGTTTCAGGCTCTTTTCGTGGTCGCGGACGTGGTCGTGGTCGTGGTTATGGTAACTAACTTTTTCTGAAATATAACATTAGTTATCATAGAAAATGCGTTTTTCCTTCCTACTTATTCCGGGTTATGTTTAAAGTCTACTTAATATAATAGATTCGTTTGTTCACTGGCGTTCCGCACTTGTGTATTTTGAGGAACGGGATGATATGCAGTGTTAGATCGTACTTCGGACTCCATTCATAAAATCTTAATTTCATTTCGGCCGCTGCGCGGCCTTATAAAATTGGAAAATCTTCTGAAGGCCGTGAAGCCCCGCACTCACCTTAATAAAATAGTTGTAATTAACAATTAATAAACACTTCTTAATTAAGCCATGATCAACATATAGCCTCTATTCCAGCCTTAAAACTAAGGGTTGTGTTTTTAGTGGTATCAGCCTACAACTGGGGACAAAAATTTATGGACGGACAGATGGACGGACGGACGAACACGAATGCTAATGAAAGATCAGCTGCTCCCGCGCTGACCAATAAATTACTATTAATGCATGCTCAAATACTTAGCAAAAGAGAGATGTAGATAAAAAGATTTTAAGTCGTGTGAAAATTTTTGATGTTTTTAAACTGCTCTCAAGCTCGATGGAAATCGGTATCTTATTTTACCATTGATAAATAAAATTATGTATGCTCTTGCTATTGTTTTCTCACTTATATCATCTTAAGGCGGATTTACACACAGTGAATGTTTCGCGCGAAGCGAACTTTTAGCGGCAAAAAAAATCGCCTCAACTTGATTTACACAAACAAAACTTTGGCGCTCGAAATTACTGTTTTCATGGTTAGTTGTAAACAAATAAGATGAATAAATTTAAGAAGCTGTTACTTATAAAATGACTGAATTATTACTGAATTAGTTATTACTGCTGAATCCGCATTTTATTTGTACTTTGATTGGTTGTCTATCACAAGTGAGCTTTTGACAAGCGAAAAAGTTGAACTCAATCCTACTCTGCAGACGCTTAAAAATTCGATGAAGCGAAATTTTATTGCGCAATCGACTTTTCCAAAACAATGATCCACCAGCGAAAAATTAGGTTTGCGCGAAAATTTCGCTGTGTGTAGATCCGCCTTTATATCACAAAACCTAACCATGAATATTCGGTTTTTCTAAGTACCTTATCGGCCCTTTTTACGCCGGACCTAATTTAACGCCGGTCCTTTTTACGCCGGCTCTTATTCCGCCACCCAAAGATTTTGCCTTAACGCCATTTAGGGCCGTTATTTACGCCTCAAAAGTAAAAAAGAAAAAAAAAATTTTTTAAGCACTATTTTTCACTTTTTCTGTTCAAATTTTAACTTATACTACAAATGTCTTCTAATATATATCATCTAATACATCGTAAGACTTAATCTATTACAGTTCTTTCGTCCTCTTTTTCATTAATGCTTTCATTATTTTCTCTAATTCCCTCATCGTCATCTGATTCTACCTCTATTTCTGCTTCAACTTCCCCTTCATCTGACTCTTCATTGTCTCCAAAGAGTTCTTTCACATCTAAAGTTTGTTTCATTTTTTCAAATCTAAATTTCAACTTTAAAAAATAACGCCGATTTTTTGAAAAATTTCCATCTTTTTGGCCCTTTTTACGCCGGCCCTTTTTACGCCGGCCCTTTTAACGCCGCGCACCAAAATTAACGCCACATTAGGGCCGGCGTAAAAAGGGCCGATAAGGTAATTTGATATCTTCAGATCAGCGGATACAGATACTGTCACGAATTTTCTTTTTGTTTAGTAATTGCACGTTTCCCTTTTCTTCTTTTGATAACTGAACTCTTTTGACTATGTTCTAAATCCGCCTATGAAGATTGCGTGTATGGAGTAATAGGTGTAGTGTAAAGAAAACTATCCCTTATAAAAATAAGCATAACAATGGATGGTTGTTAAGTGCACACTTTTGCGAATGTTTATTTTGCGCCATACTTTTAGTTGCTTTCTCATAGAACTGATGGTTACGCTTTACTCATTGTAGCTGCTTGGTATTTTCATTCTAGTTTCATCTGGTGATCGTCTATTTCTTTCAACAAGATTTTTTTCATGTTGAAAATGATCTTACGAGTGATGACAAATTCCAAACGATACCTAGCTTCTTGGAGCAAATAAAAGAAATTATCGAAATAAATTACATAGAAAAGCAGTGTACAAGAGTATGCATCAGGATTCCTGTTTAAGCTTATCATATTCCACTATTCTACTGTAATCATGTCACTTGACCTTGGATACCGTTATATCCTCCTTTAATCGCAGATAAAACAATGATTATTGATTTCACTGATATGTACGGTGGCCTGTATGTGCCAACATAAAACACGTTTTTTTTAAAAAAACAGAAAAAAGTGTACTTCTCAAGAAATATCGCAAAGTTTTATTGAAAACTCGCAATTTTGCCAGTTTTTGAAAAAACTTGCAATTTTAGAAACTTGCAATTTTGCGAGTTTTGATAAAAAGTCGCAATTTTGCCAGTTTTTGAAAAAACTTGCAATTATAAAAACTTGCAATTTTGCGAGTTTTCATAAAAAGTTGCAATTTTGCGAGTTTTGATGAAAACTCACAATTTTGCCAGTTTTTGAAAAAAGTCGCAATTTTGCGAGTTTTGATGAAAACTCGCAATTTTGCCAGTTTTTGGAAAACTTTGCAATTTCAGAAACTTGCAATTTTGCGAGTTTTGATAAAAAGTCGCAATTTTGCCAGTTTTTGAAAAAACTTGCAATTATAAATTGCGACTTTTGTTAAAAACTCGCAAAATTGCGACTTTTTATCAAAACTCGCAAAATTGCAAGTTTTTAACAAAAGTCGCAAAATTGCAAGTTTTTAACAAAAGTCGCAAAATTGCAAGTTTTTAACAGAACTCGCAGAATTGCAAGTTTTTAACAAAACTCGCAAAATTGCGACTTTTTAAAATTGAAAGTTTTTCCTAAAACTAGCAAAATTGCGAGTTTTCCACAAAACTTGCAAAATTGCAAATTTTTGAAATTGCGAGTTTTTTGAAAAACCGGCAAAATTGCAAGTTTTGTTAAAAAAGTGTGTTACTTCATGTTGGCACATAGGGGCCACCGTAGATATGGCTTAAGCCGCAAAGCTTTTAAAAAAACTTTGTTTTGCTTTTTTATACTTTTTAATAATATTATTCCTAATTAAACATTTATTTGTTTTTCCTCAAAATAACGTAATTCAATTGCATGTCACTGATGTGTATAAATAGATAATCAAAATGCATCTCATTCAAAGTTCCATAACAGAAGTTGCGAAGAAGACAGAAGACGTCTTTATTGGTCAAAATGAAGGTAAAACTTTTTTCTCTATGTTTTATTTATCATAAGGTTGAAAAAAATAAGTGTTGATAGTACATAGTTCCATTGCAGAAATCTTCAAAAATGTAGCTTCTACTAGACAGCTGTACAGTTATATGTGTGATCCGAAAACTGTATCGGAGGGGGCATCTGTTTCCGATTACTTCGATCCAATTTACTTATCAGAAAGGTTATGCTCCAACGCTGATGGCAGCATATCGCAGCTGTCAATATTGATATTGGCTATCTGTACCGGTTCAATTAGCAAACGAAAACAAAACACATAGAAATAAAATTATGTTATGTTCTATTTTTAGATCTTCGTTGCTGTGATCGTTGTCATGTATTGCATGGTACAGTGTACTTATGCATGCACAGAGTTTGTGCTTCCCACTGAAGACAGGACAATACTCGTTGGACGCACAAATATGTTTGGTCACGATTTCAAGTATGACGTGCGGACTGCACCAGAACGAACTCTCTTTCAAGGAAATCCTTTTCCTAACGAAAATTATCTACCGAATGGAATTATGGATGGACAAAACGCTGATGGCTTATCAGTTGGTGTTCTGTATTTCCAAGGTTATGCAAAATATACCAGCGCAAGTGAGATTCCAGTAGAAAAATGCGGAAACGCACTGTCACACCTGCAACTTTCAGAGTTTATGTTGTGTAAGTATCACGCATGTTTAAAAACATCTCACACTCCATGAGATGACCTCATGTTCTTATCTCCACCCAGCCAGCACATTTATTAAAAAATCTCTGCGAAGGTGTGCATTTCTATATAAATATGCACACAATTTCAATAAAAATTCTCTCCGTCACAGTGACTTTTTGTCGATTTTGCCGACTGGCAATATTCAATAAGTAGCGCTCTTGGTGTTCATGATTTATTCCTGCTAGTATTTAATTTTAAGTAGGAGCTTATGTGAGCTAAACACAACATTACATGCATAATCCAACTTAATTTAGCTCGATATAGCAACACACAAGAGATTCGCGATGCAATTAACAATGACGAGTTTCCATTTGTTTGGACTGAAGTATCTATATTACCCAATCCAGAAAAACCAGGGGAAATGATGGAGTACATCTTCCCATTACATTGGAGTGTTGTTGACAGATCAGGAAATGCGTTGGTGATAGAATACACCAAAGAAGGGCGCAAAATTCATGAAAACACTATTGGCGTTTTTACAAATCAACCACCATACGACTGGCACATGACTAATCTTCACAATCATGTTAATTTGCAAGGTGTAGGACATCCTAAAAGAGAATATGATAACATTAATGGAGAGAGGAAAGAAAGTTTTGTAGGTTTTGGTTCAGCAAGTGGCGGGCTTGGTATGCCAGGTGATTTCACTACGACGAGTCGTTTCATCAGAACGGCTGCCTTGGTTCAATTTGGAGAAAAACCAAAAGATGCTAAAAGTGGTGCAAATAAAGCATGGCAAATACTGAACGCATCAGGTGTTCCTAATGGTTAGTTGAACTAAATATATCATTATTACATATAAATATATTATATAAATATAAAAAAGAAGGTCCATGACTTTAAGATTTCAGGTTTCGCAAAGAACCTCCCCAAATTTTGGTCAAATCGAAAAATAACCACCAAATTCGAAATCAACACTTTTCAATTGGTTTTGTGCAAAACTTTATGAAAATTGAAGAATTTTCGCCCGAATTGCGAATTTGGTAACGATTTTATGTAACCATGGCACACAAAAACTTGAAGTAATAGGAGAAGGAGACTTCACTCCCCCACGGGTGTCATAAAGTCAATGAATTAAATGTTTAAATTTCTTATATGCAATCATATTTATCCCGATCGACAATTCTCAGTTTCTGTAATCCACGCTTATATTTATTCACCTTTGATTGAAATAGGCAGTGGTGGATCTCCAGTGCGATGGGCTGTCGTCAAAGATTTGACAAACAATATCCTCTATTTCCGAGACCAACATTATATGAGCATTCGCAAGGTTGAATTGAACAATGCTTCAAAAACTAGCGTTAAAAGAGTGGCAGTTAACGATGACTTCTTGAACGGGTTGATCGATGTCACAGATGAAATGGAAAATGTAGAAAGGAAACAAGAACTCTAAAAGCTGAAAGCGTTCAGACCAAAAGACCATATCTTTCAGAATATGTTTTTGCATTTCATTTATATTTTAGAAACTATTTAAACTGGAATCCTATTGCATGACGAAAGCAGCAGTGATCATATATGCCTTCTTTCCGGCTTCCATTTCTCATATGGAGGTCGCAATAAACAACGAATCATTATTTTCGAAATCTATTATTTCTGATACCAACCGTTGCATATCTGTCGCTAACATCGATCAGTAAACGAACGTTCAGTCAGAAGAATTGAGAAATGTTGCAAAACTTTCAAATTGATGCTATTGACAACTTTAATAACTTTTTGGTTGTTGTTGATTTCTTATATAATAAATTTGAAATTGTTGTCAACATATGACGGCCACTTTCAAAAGGTTCTCAACATTACGTTAATAGCCCTATTTATACTGAGACGAGTAAATAGCGACGGATAAAATATTGTAAATTTTATTTTCCTATCAGTATAAATAACAAGACAGTATAATCAGATGATGGAATGGGCAAAACTTCTTTCTATCAGTATAAACACATGATAGACAGAGTAATTAAGACATCATTAATTCTTTAATTCGATCGTTGAATTTGATCATATTTGTGCATCGTTTCGATGGTCGAATTGAGATGGAAAAATAAAGAGAAAACTCTATCCGTCTAACTGTTTTTATCTGATTTATACTGTCAGACAGAAAAATGTTTTTTGCAATTATTCTATCCGTCTCAATTTCTCCGTCTCAGTATAAATACGGCTAATCACAAATTTTTGCAAATATATATATAGCAAAGAGGGCAAACACAAAGATATCATTGTACTTTCCTAAATTTTGCTCATTGCTGTTGGCTTAAAAAATAATATATTGTATTTTCTCTGAGTAGCACTTGATAGTAATGAGCTGAGTAATGTTATCGAAAAATGAGTGAGAACAATTAACATTGAGAAAGCTACTGAAGAAGAAAAGATTATAAAAATTATAGCAAAAGATTGTAATTTGAAAAACTATACATTTTCATCATGGTCATCACAAAACATCATCTAATAATGGTTTTCCTTGAGCATCATATTTAGCAAAAGCGCCAATCAATATCATTTATCTTTATTACCTTTAAACACTTACATTACCATTTTTATCATATGCACGAATCTTCTGACATTCACGAAGACAACTTAAGTCACTTTTCCCCGATCAATTTTTTAAAGTCGCTTTTTAATTAGTCGCTTTTTCCTGATTAAATACTTTCAATATAAGAATATAAGAAGAAAATAATCAAGATAGCTAAACCACAAAAACCAGAAAAGTATTGATCAGGGAACAAAAAATCGGAGAAACTTTTGGGTCGGGTGCAGAGAAGTCGTGGGAAAATTTAATTTTTGTATAATGTGAACATATCTGTGTAAAACATTTTCATACAATCTTTTGCAAAGCTTTTATAGGAAAGAAAACATTGTTGCTTAAAGTATGTTTTTATGTCATGCAATAAACGACGCCCTCTAATGAATGCCGCCCTCTATTAAACGCCGCATCCAAAATTTGTCATTTGTAAAAAAACGCCGCATACGTATAAGTACGTATAGATATGAACTAACAGATATGATTTGATACTTCTAAAAAACATAAGCAAGCACGGAAAAATGCGCTTGTTTGTTTCATATAAAGTACTGGCAATGCATCACGTAATCAAAGCCATATAATATGAATGAAATATGAAATAAAAAAAATTGAAAGGTAAATGGTGAATGTTTTTCAAACAGTAAGTTCAAATCAGGCCAGGAAAGCATCCTGAATCTGAAAATTCAAAAGTCTAAAAGCTTCTCATGTTTCGATACGATAGAGCTCTTATTGACATCCGTGTCACAAATATGAGTCATGATGTTCCCATATTTTCCCTGTTCGACTGTACTCTGTAAAAGATCATTACAATTGACTCAACGCAAATACTTCTAATAATCCAGAGCCAATTTGGCTTTCCAGTATAGCTTACTTGATCAAATAAACATTCCCTATCTCACCAATATCAATCCCTCGTTTGACCAAATATTTACATTATTTAAGTTTTCTGTGAGAAAAATGTTTTATATTTACATGGGAAACGCTGACACAGGGAAAAACAACATTACATAAGTTAAGTCAACAATATAACAACATGAAAGGTTTGGTTTGTAGATTCAACAAATTAATGACTCACTGTTAATTGACATAAGCTTAGACACAATAAGAAAACGTATTTGGTCGAACTAAGGGACTATTCAGGTGGTTAATTCGCAAAACTAACTTGTAAAATTCAACAAGGACAGACATCAATCAGGACGTGTATAGTAAATCAACAAGGACTATCACACCGAACTGAAACTGTCAACTAGGACAGGATGACACTCACATGAACTAGTATGCCGTCAACAAAGACAGACTAACTATAAACCCACAAATATATATAACCAATCGTCAACTAAGACGACCGGGCGCTTTCAACAAGGATAGACGCCCTAACAATAATACTTTAAACTAAGCAAATACACCCCGGACATCCATTCTCTTCTGAAACAAGAATTTATATACAAAGTTCTAAACACTTAAATATAAACAATTAACGCTAGATGCATAAACACACAGATATAAGTAATGTATACAGTCGTAAATAATAAGTACACAATACTAAGTTAAAGCAAATATAATAACCCTGTGAGTATCATCACTCAACACAACTTCCCAAAACAAAACCCAACAGCAATAAAGCAGGAGAACCGAACGATAACAAGAACCAAGGAAGGTGAGGCCATGTGACTGGCGCAGCGCGAATAAGAACAATTGAACGTGCATGCTCCTATCAGCCAACATCGACTTTGATCGCGAACAAAATGGTAGACCAAGCAGCAAGCAAAGGCAGTGCACAGCGAAACGCCTGTCAGTTAACAAAGGTTAAGTAGAACTTAACCGCCATTAGATAAATGAAATGTCTTCCGTACAGAAGTTCACAACTGTCACATTCACTTCGTTGTATTTTTTTATTAGAATTACATAAACTGGCTATAGCCTGATTCTTAATAATTCTCCAAATGTGAGCCTGATATATTCTAAAGTGATTCTTAATTATTTCTGGAAAAAACAGTGTACAATGAAGCTGAACGGGGCATGTTAGACAAACTGCAACGGTAAAAGAGAGAGGAGACATGGAAAATATGGAAAACAGTATTCATTTTGAACATATTCTTAACAAAAATAACAAACATGGAAAACGATATTAACAGGAAAAAACAAGAGCAATCAAAGAGCAGCAAAAAGAGCGTTATTTACCACGGATGTTATGCAATTTAAGCCTTTCTGACTTTTCTGAGATTTCTCATCACACTTTGAGTTTTAAGGTGATTCTAAGGATATTCTTAAATTTAAATTTTGAGCCTCGTGATTCTTATAAAAAGAAATCTTACAAAAAAAACTGTGTATCGGGAACTGCTTCAAGCCCACTACCTTGATTTGAAATCAAAAAAAAAATATATATATCCACGTGGCCATTCGTGTGAACGTAACAGAGAGCTACGCTCACATGGCTGATCACACGAAGCAAAAGTCAACTCATGACTTTACTATGTTGTTGTTAATTTGACTAACTAATAAGTTATTAAAATAAGTCAACTGCAGTTTCCTTTTGTTTGAGCTGCTCGACTACTTGGTAATGAAATTTCCTTTCTAGTTGAGCAATTAGTTGTACAGTCATCTTCTTTTTGAAATATTCATATTTTAAAAGTTACTTTAACAAAATTAAGAAATAAAAATATGTTCATAGAAATATCTTTAAACATGAGCATAACAATCCATATAACTGACACAACATATGCGCATGATCAATTACAGCGGGACGGTATAATAATCCCTTGTTCTAACAGCATCTTTAAATTGTGCATTACCATTTACCTAGGAAAAACTTAGGTGCACCTTTAAGTGCATGCATTGTGATATTGCACGAATATATATGTTGTAGCATATAGCTTGCAGGATCTACACTATCATTAGTCTTTCTAATTACTGTTTGACATACTTGACTTATTTCGAGCTCGAACACCGTTGACCAGCTTATTCTATTCTTCATGATCATCGTCAGTTCTTCTGCTGGTAATCCAGTTCCCTTCTCAGGTACAGTTTATATGGAAGCCGAGCCAGCACGTTCGCAGGGCTAGTTCTTTAGCCGAGATATCGCCTTCATGGTAATTTAAAAGGAATTAAGAATTTGGTTTATATGGACAGGAGGTTTGGCCTGTTTGCCGAGATCTCGGCTATTTTACCCGAGATCCCTGCAAGCGTGCTAAACAAAATCCCATGTAAACAGTCACAGGCGAGCCAGCCCGGCGCTTACAAACACACAGATTTTGATTGGCTTAAAATTCGCTAATCTTTCTGTTTGAAGCTTAAAGTTTGATTTGCATGAAAAAGAGGTCTGCCCGTTTGCAGAGCCAGCCCGCTTCAAATGAACAATGAAGATTTCCAGCCCGGCTAAAGGGTTAGCCCTGCTAGCGGGCTGGCTTGGCTTCCATATAAACAGCCCCTTAGTTGATCTCCATAAGTTGCTTCTCTTTTCTCTTTCTTTGTTTTGTTTCCCAAAGGAGCACCCAGCTTACTAACACGTCCGTTCTTCTCCAGATATGTCTTCTAGCCATTTGAACTGATGTAATATAGTTCAGACCCTATAAATAAGTCACCTTCGACAGTAGCCCTGAAAAATTGGAATCTTGTGTTTCAATCCCATCCCATCTGATTTTCAAATTTTGTCTAATTTGCTCAGTGCGTTCCATGCTAAGGCAATTCTAACTAATTCTTTTTGCATGTTACAATCCAACAGCCTAAAGCGTTGAAATCCTTTATTTGTTTTAACTTTTCTTTGGCAGTGACACTATTTCACTCTTTACTCAGGTTTTTGGAAAAACATTCGGTGCATGCAAACAATGTCAATATTGTGATCTTCAGTTGAGGCCCATACTGCAGTTCAACAGTTTAAAGTGGCAACAACACAAGATTTGCAATTCAACAATGAACTATTTTCGTTTCCTTTGATTTTATCAGTTTAACTTATCCTTGTAAACGCACTAGACAAACGACGAGGCATTGTATGAAACTTGAAAGTGATTCTCAATAAAAGAGAATTGCTCATAAGAGAACATTCACATGGGACAAATCAGCTGGGCTAGCAGAAATTTGGTTTTTGTAATAAAATCTCATAAAAAGTAACTTGTGTTCAAGTATGAGAAATTGTCAGCCTGGTTTGCCGAACCTCGCTTCTTTTTGTAATCTGTGTCGACAAACTAAACTGTCATTCGGAATCTACGATACGTGACACTTTTAGTCCGGTTTCCCGGTATGTTGTTTTGTTTTTCTTACGTGAGGAATTATGATCTTAAATAAATAAATAATATACGCGCGGACGGACGACAATTCTATACGCATGCGTGCAAGCAAATGCTGCGAACATATTTTGTTCGCAAGTAAGTAGACCAGTGGTCTACTACCAAGCGACAGCGTACGTTCGCAGAAATAACAAATGTAATCAAAACATTTAAAACTAATCAAATGCTACTAAAAATTTTTAACTGTAGTATTATAATATTATTATTTTTTTCTGTTCAGTTTGGCAGCCATGTTTATTATTTTTTTTTATCATCTAAGAGGATTATGTGCAGATCTTTCAATATCCTTTCACACTGGCGCATACACTGGCTTCGTTCGTCCGCGCGTACAATATTTATTGAGTGGAGGTCGGCCTTAACTTGTTTTTTATATATTTCCCAATAGGGCGAAATATATGTTAAAACCGGTAGTTTCCTTCATCATCTTCTCCTCCGTTCACTTTTATAGCCGCGGTTCAGTATTGAATTTTCGCCTAGCCGCCAAAGTAGATAAGAATAGAGGCTAGTCTACAGTGAAGTAGTACGCCATTTTTTTCAGTCAGTGCAGATGGGCAGAAGACTTTGCTTTTTCCTGCCAGCTTTTAAAATGATTCAAAAGATAGGTTAAATGATGGAAATAAATCGTTTTAGTTCAGTGTTGTTATGGTTTTGTAAAACTTTTGAATGAACGTGTAAAATACAGAAAAAAAATTGCTTTGTTTTTTTTTTTGTTGATAACAATGTTAATGGATGATTAGCAAAACATTGAAGCTGTGATTTCAGTGCAAAGGCGAAAATTCATTATCAATACAGGCTGGAGATTTATTTTTATTTTACATCCTGACATAACAGGATAATGTATATAATATAGCCCAACTGAACTGACACAGCACGCACATGATGTACAGCCATAAAGGAAACATTTTATACGTGGAGAACAAGCAGTTCAACCAATTATGTTAATTCAAAGAGTACATTACAAAAACAGCAAGTAAAAACGTGATGTCGTATATGCAATTAGATGTTCAGAAAACCAATTACGTATAATATTTTTACACACAGGATTGAGACAAATAATAACTTGAAAGAATCTAGTTGAATGTGCTTCCCTGGCCTGGATAGCCTGGATACCATGGATTAATTCCATGATCACGTATACTGTTTTGATACTGTATTATGATATTTTATTTTGTAAAAAGTATACTGTCAACTTTCCTTTACACAAACAACAAACATAAATCAAAACACAATCCAACATAACAATCTGTAAATTAAATCAAACCAGAACATGAATTTCTATTTTCAGCTTCGTAGTGATTTGGTTATGGATGTGTATTTTCACTACTAAAATCTGTTTGTTTTTTCATATGGGATTTACGAAGGTCATTTTTATCACATAATAAATAATGAGTGTGCACATATTTTTGTGACTGAGATGTTTATTCTGAATACTTGAATTTAATTTTATAAACTGTCACTTTAAGACCATCTCTTTTTGGAAAATAACTCTTGTCCTAATTTGAAAGGCTACACAGTACAAATTTTGATTGTTTTTAATAGTTATTCTTTGTCTACCCCAAAGTATTTTTAATACTTAGACTGTAGTATTAAAATTAGGTTTGACAATTTTCTTTTCTTCATTTGTAAACCTGTAAACAAATGTCATTGTATAATGTTGTAAAATAGTTTATACGAGTTACGAAAAGCTGTGTTCTGTTGAATTACATTGTTTGCCGTGATATTACTGCGTAAAGGATGTCAAGCTTCTGCAACAATGAAGATCATACGTTTATTATGATGAATTTACCTTACACACATTGATGCAGTTGTTGATATTCAGTTGTTTAAGGGGAAATATTAGTTGCATTTAGGTCTTCCAATTTTTAGCTTTGTCCATAATAACTTCTCATAGCTCATAACTCCTCAGCAAAAATTATAAGAGAAACCATATCATATGACCATGAATATCTTCATTTCATGATAAGTTCGAAATAAGTTCTTTTGTGGTATTAAATTGAATTCTACCCTGATTAGTATGGACAGCATGTTTATCTGCGTATCAGGTTGATGGTAGTTATACCACTTTTCTTATGGTTATCAATGTACACACAATAATTAATAAAAGTTTCGCAACTTTGGGGAAATATATAGTCGCATTTTTGCGAATCTTGTTTTTTAGTTATCGCACGCATAGAACTTCAACAATGCGGCGCATCACGAAAAGTGTTATAGAAGATTTTGAGTTCATTCTTCTTCTAATTTATACCTCCATAGTTTACACATCACCAATAACAAACGCATCATTATCAAGAATTCGAGTTATACTGAATAGTGCTGATCTTTCAATAAAAAAGAAATATAAGTTTTGCAAGTATATGCTAAACATATGCAAAACAATTGCAATGGATTCGTTTCAAAAGAAGTTTAAAGGGTGAAAACTTTTATTTTCTTATTCATTTCGTGTTAACATTCATAAAATTCACATTTCTTAAATACGCATCATCAAAAACTACCCAAATTTATAACCACGTAAGATGTCTTCGTTAAAATAACAGTAAATCAAAACAATCAATATATATACAACATATGTTTACTAATTTCAAAGTTCATTTGATATTTCCAATACTATGCCCTCTCCTTTTTTATTTATAGATTCCCTTCAATTAAAAAGGTATTTTTCATCAGTACTCAGACCTACGCTGAGTAGAAATAGAACATGTTTTTAGGAGGGTACAAACTTTTACAGGAAAAATGTTAGGAAAATAACATATGCGCTCTTGCATCAAACAACAAATCAAATCAATCTCTCTTTTTTCGAAGCAAATAACAAATAAAAGTTACAAATCCTTTAAAAAGCATAAACACTAAAATCAAAAGAATCAAAATTATTGGAATGGACAACACAATATCCTCTAACCATGCAAAAATCATCCCGATCAATTCAATCCCTGGTAAGCCAGACAAGTCCATCATATAATCAAACGACCAAAACAAATTAGTTCCATTGAAGAACAGGAGTAGTGATAAAACAATCAGCTCCAGTGAATTGATCCATTTTGTTTGATATGGTAAAACATGTGCACTGTGCAACCAGAAAACAATCAATATTGGAAACATAACAAATAACTTTTGTATTGGATTAATGAAAAATGTCGAAACTGCCGATACTATTAAACGTCGAATGATGATAACCAATTCCCAGTGGGGATTGCTGGATGATCCAGTGTGGTAACTAGAGCGGTAAGGACCTTGCAAATTATCAAGAACAACTTCACTTTCGTGACAAACAAAGTTTTCATCAGCATCAGGCCTCTTTGAATATTTCATCTTTACATACCAAAATAAACAAAGAGGTGAAAATGCCAAACACGTGCAGAACTGTTGTACATTGATTTCACCTTCTCTAAGCATGATTGTGGACAGATGTAGAACAAGAGCAAATGGTAAGATCCATATAGTTACAACTGCGATAGCTACATACTGCAAAGGTGTGTAGCACGTGACAGCTCCATCAGTGTAAAGGACTGACTTGTCCCCTATCTGAACACAATTAAGAAGTCGAAAGGAAGCACTTGATATTGCAGTATAATTAAGCAAAATCAACTGTATAAAACACACTTTAATTCGTAATTGATACAATTTTAGTTTATTTTTAAGGGTACCATAGTGGTTCGACTCTGTTTGACTTTCTTTATTTGTTATCCATAACATGATGGTTTTGATTACTGTAAAAAGGATGAAGAGAATGCAAAACATCATGACGATTAATGCCAATGTCACAACCTCCTTTTTCAAAGTAGTCAAGCGTTTAAGTGGACAAAGTTTGTACGCGTTTGCAGTAAACATATGAAAGTTAAAAGCTTTAGAAACCATTTCATGAAGTTTTTGGAAAAATCCAACTTTTACTTTGTCGGTAGAACTGACCTGCAATAGAAATTCGACTTGGTAGAAGAAAAACAAAACAACTCTCACTCCACCAATGGAAGATGTACGGCCATTGTTTTGATTTGAACGAGCAGTAGCAGTGTCACATGTCGTTTCTTCATCGTGAAATTCATGATAGTCAGTTTGTATATCATCATCAGAATCCCTATGACGAGAGCGAGACAGTTTGAATGAAAAAGAGTTTGAGAACAGTGTTTTGATAAAAGATGATATTTCTTGAAAATATGCAACCATGGCAGTGTACAGGATGGCATAAAAGACAGCAGCCATCCAAAACAATGATATAACACAACCATTTTGTTTCATACAGTTCTGTCCAAAATAATTTAAAACATAACCCTTCTGACATGTACCACATAGCGGACCCTCACGAAAATAGTTGCATGTATTATGAAATTGACATTTGTTTGATTTTGAACTGCAACAGTATGATGCTGGACAAGGTAAAAACTTCAATTTATGCATTGATTTTCTGTAACCCCAAAAGTGATCTCGACTAATTATGTTGTGTTTACAAATTGCACCAGCTGGGCATGAATAGCATTTGGTGTTTGAGCGTTCATATTTGAACCAATTTATTATTTTGAGCAATCCCCTTTGAAGGCTGTACGTGTCTTTTCCACATCTCTTGCAGTCTATAGATTTTACAGCTGGTATCAAAGTGCTATAACGCGTATAGCTCTTTTTAGAATAATAAGTAGCTTGAAAGCCTGTTGGGCATTGAATCGTGACATTGGCTGCATCAAAAATCCTCTTTGGACTGTCTAAATCCAGGACTTGTGCAGCAGATTTCTTACCATTATCCACGAAGTCAAGTGATAGGAAACTGTCAAAAATTTCTACAGTTCCTATAGCATTGATTAAGTTTTTAGATAATTTTGATCCGCTTTTTATATGAATTCTTGACAAAACTAATTTGTCTTCTCTAAATAAACCTTTAATATTTCCGAAAAAAATTGCACCGCCAGACTTTCCATAATTGTCGATGAAATCCGAGGTGGTGATGTATAACGGTCCGAATGAATATATAGCACCACCCAAGCTTGCAGTGTTATTGTGAAAAACACAGTAAGATATATGGGCAAATGTATTATTGTATAACTGTAGCGAGCCACCAAACATATTTTCGCTACCGGAAAACCTTGAATTTTTAATAATTACAGTACTCGTATCGGTAATTGTTGCTGAAGCTTGTAAAAATTTGCAGTGTTCTATCGTCAATTCTTCCATTTGGGAGAACTGCAGTTTCTCGGATGCAATACTTTGAAATGTTACTTTCCTTAAATGTACTAATAAGGAATCAAAAAATTTAATCAATCCACAATTATTGAAAACAGAATCTTCGAATATTATATAAACATCTTTACAGGAACTTGTTAAGCATTGAGTTCCAATTGATATGTCACCACTAAAAAATGATCTTTTGAATGTCAGTTTTCCGATCTTTACGAAAATGGAGATGACAGATCTGTAAAACGTGCATTCATTAACGTGGAGATATACGGTGTCATTAGGCCTTACTAAGCGGATAAAACCTTCGGTGAAGTTGTAAAATGAGCAGTTTTCTGCAATAATATTTAAGCTATCAATTTTGAACTGGTTGCTGTTGATGCTTACAAACTTTATATATGAAATGTAAAAACTGTCAGCTGGATATGACACTTTAACTGAGCCTTGAACATAAACCACAGGAGGATTTCGACTTCTGCTAACAGCAGTGACAGACACTGATTTATTTATGGTTAAATCATCCATAAAGTAAGGCCCATTAGTGTTGACGTTATCAAACATTATGATATCGTCAGGTTGAGCTATTTTTATTGCATGCTCAAAGCTTGCACACGGTGAAATCAACCGACCACAACTCACAGTGTCATTACCATCATATGTTGATATAACAACAACTACAAGAAAATCTAAAAAAAGGATAAAAAAACTTGTTAAATCATCTTCTTTACCCATGCAAAACTAATCACTCATTTCATCTCTTTCTTAATTCCATTTTTGTGATTTTGACCAAAAGTAATAAGTAAGTTGTTTTTTCTGGATACAAGAAATATTTCTTGTGCAAATGTAGTTATGCAGTTGTTGAATATTTCTATCGTCTCATTTAATTTATAACAAAACGAGTTTCTAAGTATCATGATGCATCATTTTCTATGTATAATGTTTCGGATATTTTAGAGCCTCAATTTTTAAGAACAAAATGATAAAATAATAAAAAATTTCACATTCCTGCAAGGAATTTTCTGAAACATAATCTTATCTTACCATGTCGTATTGGCATTGACAAAAGCAACATCAAAACAAAACATATTCCCATCTTGAAATTCTGATACATAATCGTACTTAGTAAGATCTTTCTTGTACGTAAATAGTTAAATAGAGTTCAAGTAATTTATTTACTTTTAAGATAATTCATATGACCATTAATTATTTTCATCATCATCAACACGAAACCGAAATTAATGTGAATCATTTTTTAATTCTTACTGAGAATAGAAATCGGATATTTGAAGGGAAAATCTGCAACTGATGAACGGATTAGCACTTATAGGTAAGAAAAATTGACATGTTTAACAAAAAACAGAAGCAAGTAGTTGAAATCTGAAGATTGTGTTTTTCATTGAACTTTTCAACTCTGACGGTTTGATGTTCTTTGTTAAGATCAATCTAACATAATGGTAAATATTTATTGACATTTTCCACCACGATGTAAACTTCAATTTAAGTCAAGCAAAAGAAGCCGATTTGTCGAAAACACTGATGTTTGCCAACAAAGTGAACTTCTGATGCAGAAAGACTATTCGCATGAGAGCAGCAAAAGGACTTGAACAATGACAAAGATGAGACGATTTTTGTACAGCCTGAGACTTCGTCTGAAGGTGAATACGGCAAAAGATTGGTAATGTAATGCCGCACACGCAGTATGCGACTTTGACAGACATTGAAAGAGATAGTGGTCCATCACATGCATGCTCAAAAAGACAGGGAAACAACTGATGGAAACCGAAAACTATTAAAATAATGAGAGGTTAATTAATAATTATATGTATTGAAAGTAATTACACTTACTGAAAGTGATTAGTTGCAGCCAACAAATAAACAACTTTCAATTTACTTCTTTTACGTTGAACTGAAAGAAATGTATATATTTTCTGTCACATCTTCTAATAAAACGTTTTGTATAAACTGTACCGAAATCTGAAGGTGAGTTGGACGTTGGACAGCATATTGTAGTGTACAAGCTTGATGAGTTTAACAGATCTAATGGAGATCGTGACCCTTTAAGCTATTTATCTTGAACTTTCTCTTTCTTTAACAAATTTCCTGGTCCCTTGCGAGTTCGAGACAGAGAGAGTCCACTTGTGACAGTGGACTCTCTCTGTTACATTGATACAGACTGTATCACACTTCTCTATCAATGTAACTCAACTAATTGGAGTTACACGGAAGTGTAGTGGGCGGGATGTGCACATAGGATCTTGGCAAGAGTGTATGGAAGGTCATATTCTGCGATAATTGGGATTGGGCTCAATAGTTTTTTGGGGTTCAGGGAAACGGAACGTCATTATTAACGTTACAAACAATCACATATATGACTAGTTGATTGCACGGGTGGAAATAGCTGCCGGACATCGGCGATTTCCGAGAGTTTTCCAGAAACGGTTGGCATAAAATCTTCAAAAAATATAGAAATTTCCAGCAGAAAAATAATCTATTATGCTTCTTTTTTGGTGGACGACAGGGTATTTAGGCAAGATAACCAGGACCAGGAAATTTGTTAAAGAAAGAGAAAGTCAATATAACGAAAGGATAATCAACATCGAACATGGTTCGTTCACCCCACTTAGATTTTTATGCTATGGTGGTATGAGCAGAGAATGCGCTACGTTTTTCACCCGATTAGCAGAACTCCTAGCAGACAAAAGAAAACAACCTAAAAGTTTGATTTGCGGCTGGCTGAAAACAAGATTCAATTTCGCATTACTAAGATCGTGCTTAATGTGTATACGAGGTACTCGCTCAAGCGTAAAACAACAGATATTCGAATTCCAAAAAGTCGCTGAGTCGGACATCCATGTTGTAGCTCACGAAAGCAGGATGCACTAAATTCAAGATTGTGATTGGGAAGAAAACAGTTGTAATGATTTTATTTATACAAGTTTGTATACGTTACTAAAAAAAAAAAAAAAAAAAAAAAAAAAAAAAATTTAGGCAAGATATGAACAGAAGATGTTGACAAATGAAGAAGTTAAAGACGATAAAAATTCTTTCGTAGAATACTGGTTCATAAATATTTATACAGCAGTAGACATTTACAAAAAATAAACGGTCAAACAGAGCGGCCAGCAAAAGTTCGCGTTAAATTTCCTCGATGTATACGAGGAACACAGTTGTCTCGAATTTCTGTTTAAACAACGTGTTAATGCCTTGCTATCAAGTTTCGATTCTGTACATACTAATGTTTCACTAAATTGCATTTCTTATTACTTAGTAATATTTACTTATTTTTTCCATTCCATAGTGGGATAATTTAAATCTTTAAAACGAGGCGATACTTGTTGACTTAACCATAACACGATGTTTAAACAGAAATTCGAGACAAATTTTTCCAATTATTCCAAATATTTCCAAGAATTATTACTAAAAGTTGGGTAGAGAGGACCGAACGAATCGTCTGGAATTTTCACGATTTAGATGAGCTATTAAATTGTTAATACCAATTAAATGAAATTGTCAACTAACAAGGCAATAAAATTAAACACATCTGGGATGTTTACTTTAAGGCTTTTACTCTCTTAAACCCTCCAAAAAAAAAACATAATCTAAAACATATTGCAATGAATTTGAAATTGGAACTAGGAAATGGAAACAATAAATATCAAGATCAATATAAAACGTTTAAGTCAGCAGTAAATTTGTGTCGGTAAAAATATAAAACATTGAAAACACAGATATATTATTCACGATATTTCGACTTTGCTATGTGTCTTTATCAAGTTAGATCACAATAAGTATAGCTGGATCTAATCAGTACATATTTTTTAGTCAATGTTCATTTTCTCGTACGCCATTGTGACTTGCAGCTTTTGATAAAATGACACAATCTAACATGACTCCAGACACTGCACTTTCGATTTATCAAATCTTTAATGACAATGACCTGAATCTCTCTTCTTATTTACATCAGTAAAGTTCAACCATCTTTTATTTTCATTTTCGAATGATTTTCAACACCTGCATTTCCACAATAAGCAGCCTTATAGTTACATAAGGTCAACATGTTATACAGCCACAGTTGATCTACATCATTGTGTGAGCTGATATGAACTAAATCTTTCAGCATTATCAAGATAATCGTTAGGAACAATCGCGTATAATGAATGGACACTGTGAACTTTTCCATCAGTTTTTCAACTTCATTCGACTCCATTATCTTCGCCGAAGGTGTGACGAAGAGCTGTATCGATTCGAACGCACCACAGAGTATCGATAACGATCCTCGTCTACAACAATTCGTCGATATTCATGAAATTCACGATCCTCACTGCAAAAAATACAGATAAGTTTTCCTTTTAGAAAGAAATAAGTTAGGAGAACTTCATCAATGTTTTGCTAACATTCAAATTGCTTTAGTTAGATTCTCTTCACCTATTCAATGATAAAAACGTTATTTTGTGTTAAACGTTATGAGTGCTATTGTACTCATGGTGAATGAAAAGAAATTAAGTCGTTTTTGAAAAATGCTGGTCAGATGGTATCGAAACACGTCCAGAAACACGTGTGATCAGCATTCTGTGCTAGATAAAAATTATGAAAAATAAATCTCTCACGAAGTCAAATCTACACAATTTGCTACGGGAGAATCACTTCAGTTGATTGAAAAGAAACATAAAATACTACGTTGATGCATACCAGCATTCACACAGGAAAGAACAGCAATACATCAGTACTGAGCAAGTTATCAATGACAGCAAAAACCACTTCAGAATTGTAACAACAGAAATCTGAAAGAAAAACAAAGAGAAAAATCTTTTATAGAGGTAGCAAAAGTTTTCACAATTCCTCGTCATTATTAGATAAGCTGTCAAAAAATGCAAAGTGAAAAGTTTATTGCAGAAAAAGAAAAACAATTCATAAGAAATTTCCAGTTTCCTGTTTGTTTCTTTAGGCGACTTTCTAGAAGGTTGTGATTGTAAGATCTGCTTGAACAGTTTTGAACAGTAGTTCCTTTATGTGGAGTTGTTAAAGAAATAAAATGTATATTACATCTTCGAAGGGCTCATAAAATCTTTCACATGTCAATGTTGCACAAAGAGATTCTGTAATTGCATCTAAAAACATCACATTGAATAGATGTAACAAAACCAGATTTTTTTCTTCACGATATCTTACATTGAAATAATGGGAAGTATACTGGTGAAGAATCATTTACCATAAACATGGTGTCGCATCAGTGACGGTAAACAAATATTCATGAGTTTCTATAATAATAAAGTTAAAACGACAATCATATGAAAAGCGACATCATCCATGAAAAGTTTGTTGTTGGCTGGCGAAAAAACTATTGCTAAAAACAAACAATTTCAGAGTGTTAAACATGGGAATGTTTCCCCAAATTTTTAGGAAATTTTTAGCAGCGATCTGATGCTAAATTGAATTCAAACGCTTAGTTCAATAGTTGAGCATCTTGCTAGGTTTCCACGTCACTTACTTTCCGTTCTTTTTCATCTGTTTTTTATTCTTCCCCCACCCACTCCTTTTACCTAACATTTTTAAGTTGTGTGTTCTATTAATAAAGGCACTGATGAATCCTCGGACCATGTGTAGAAGGATGAAGTTTCATTTGACAAGTACATAGTAAAAGCGATTTTGATTGATTTCATTAATTTCTTGAAAATGAAATGCCCTTACCTCGCATTTTCTTTGCAGTTTTCTAACGTCTTTGACAACACATGCCCCAAAATCAGAGGGAATGACAGGATATTTTTCATGCAAGTCACAACGAAATATGTCACAGTATTTATCCAAACACACTGTTTCTCGGTTCTAAACAAAAATGATAAAATAGACATGATTTCTGGTGTCAACAAATAAATTTCAAAAAATGAAACATACATAGTACATACATAGACACAGTACACTTCAAATTGTCTGTTGATTTTTTTATTTTATCACTTATCATTTTTACATCCTTACTGCATTTTGTTGGGTATCAAAATCAATTCTAACTCATGGTCATACAATATCATTTTCATTATAATTTCCACATTCCAAAGGCATGGATTCAAGCTTTTGTCGAAACCTAATACAGTTTTTTTTATGTAAGCAACACGTTGTTTATAAGCAACTCTGGTAAATTTTCTCAAAAAGTTAAGCAACAGTACCAAAATGTTAGAGAAAAATTAGCAACATGAAATTCGGAAATGATGCAATACTAGCATACCTACAGAGCAGTTTTTAAAATTAATACACTAGGTTGTTACACTAGGTTGCAGTACTAGGCTGTGTGCTCCATGTGAAGAATTGAATGTTCCAGACTTTTATACTTAGATGCCTTAATTAAACAACTAAAAGGTACACAAAGGTTTTCAAAACGAGGCATATACATATTTTCAATTTATGCTTAGCAACGAATTAAGCAACACTACTACTAAAAAATGGTAATTTTTAAAGCAACATTACTGCTAACGTCAGACCTTGGTTGCTTATATAAAAAAGCAACGTGTACAACTCCTATGGGATTTACAAGACATCTACCTGTACATAATTTTCATTGTGTTTTCGTTCCATATGGAGCATGACATATTCTTCTGTATAAAACTGTTTACCACAGTAATCACATTTCCAGTTTGATGATGGTAATTTGATTTTTTTCAGTTCAATATCTTGAAATAGATTTCGATCAATTTTGAAAGGGCATTTAGGCGGTACTTCCACAGAAAACTTTTGATAAACTGGATAGAAATCCTAAAAATATGACAAGAAAAAATATCATAAGATTTAATCATAATTAGGAAAAGATTATAAGTAGCAATGCTGTTTTCTTGTGCACATAAATATGCAGGATTCTTAATGTGATCATGGAAGAATATACAAGCAAATAGATCATTGAAGAAGAAATTTCTAAGTAAAAGAAGCATAATCACATGAAAAAGGAAATAACTGTCTAACTGTGGCAGGGCCATTTAAGATAAAGTAGGCAACATAAATTTCAATAATAAAACTGGAAAAGAAGTGTTTTTATTTATTCATCTAAAGTCTGTTCAAAAAATATGTGCACTAATTTCAGCTTTTATATAAAAACCAGGCTCAAGGGAATTGATGTAATTTGC
Source organism: Turritopsis dohrnii (assembly GCA_027922465.2). Lineage (NCBI taxonomy): Eukaryota > Metazoa > Cnidaria > Hydrozoa > Anthoathecata > Oceaniidae > Turritopsis > Turritopsis dohrnii. The sequence continues at coordinate 147,306 of BQMF02000519.1, forward strand.
TAAATCTGGTTTCCACATGGTAACTGAAATTAGTGCACATATTTTTTGAACAGACTATAATATTATTATTAAACCTAATAACAAAAAAATCATGGGATTACTATACTTATATACAGGTAACCAAAAATATAAGCAAAAAGTCATAATTGCACTTTCATGTGGTCAATAAAGAAGGTTCCCTACAGAACTCTAATACAAGCAACGACAACAAAAATTATATTCACATACCAATTCTGTCTGTCGCTTAAAAACATCACATTCGACATTTTAAAAGTTCAACATTCAAGCCATTAAAGTTTCTCTTTAAAATTTTATATACATTAGTAGGATCATGAACTCAAATTAAATGAATGTCAATAACTTCACACTCGAAACGTTCATAAAGGCAGTACTGGGAAATAAAAACAAAATATGAGTACATACTATACATTTTAGAGACACACTTTAGTTTCCAATTGAAAAATAAATCAATGAAAGAAGAATGCTGTGGTCAACCTTAGCAAACAAGTATTCCCACCAACAAAGTAAACATCTTTTAAAAACAAACATGCATGTATAAAACAACAGCAGCCTTAAATTCTTAAAAAACACAAAAGAAACATTCACAGGATAAACATAGGGAATAGGATATCAAAATGACAAGATGGCAGGAATTTCGTCTCCATTGGAGGCCTTATGAGTTAAAAAGAGAAACGTATACTTGTGCACGTAAGTCTGTCAATATTATACACTTAATTATTACGAAACATTCCAGTTTGCCACAGAGAAAGGGTGTACACAACTTCAGTCTCTTTTTTTACGAAACAAGAAAACAAAAAACGTTATGAATCCTTTAAAAAGCATAAACACTAAAATCAAAAGAAACATAATAATTGGAATGGATAACACAATATCCTCTAACCATGCAAAAATCATCCCGATCAATTCAATCCCTGGTAAGCCAGACAAGTCCATCATATAATCAAACGACCAAAACAAATTAGTTCCATTGAAGAACAGGAGCAGTGATAAAACAATCAACTCCAGTGAATTGATCCATTTTGTTTGATATGGTAAAACATGTGCACTGTGCAACCAGAAAACAATCAATATTGGAAACATAACAAATAACTTTTGTATTGGATTAATGAAAAATGTTGAAACTGCCGACACTATTAAACGTCGAATGATGATAACCAATTCCCAGTGGGGATTGCTGGATGATCCAGTGTGGTAACCAGAACGATAAGGACCTTGCAAATTATCAAGAACAACTTCACTTTCGTGACAAACAAAGTTTTCATCATCATCAGGCCTCTTTGAACATTTCATCTTTACATACCAAATTAAACAAAGAGGTGAAAATACCAAACAGGTGCAGAACTGTTGTACATTGATTTCACCTTCTCTTAGCATGATTGTGGACAGATGTAGAACAAGAGCAAATGGTACGATCCATACAATCACAAACACGATAGTGACATACTGCATAGGTGTGTAGCAAGTAACAGCTCCATCAGTGTAAAGGACTGACTTGTCCCCTATCTGAACACAATTAAGAAGTCGAAAGGAAGCACTTGATATTGCAGTATAATTAAGCAAAATCAGCTGTATAAAACACACTTTTATTCGTAATTGATATGAGGTTACTTTATTTTTAAGGGTACCATAGTGGTTCGATTCTGTTTGACTTTCTTTATTTGTTATCCATAACATGATGGCTTTGATTACAGTAAAATAGATGAAAAGAATGCAAAGCATCATGATGATTAACCCCAATGTGACAACTTCCTTCGTTGAAGCAGTCAAGTGTTTCAGTGGACAAAGTTTGGAAAAGTTTCCTGTGAATATATGAAAGTTGAAAGTTGCTGAAATTATTTCTTGAAGGTTGTGCAACAATCCAATGTTTATTTTATCAACAGAACTGACTTGTAATAGAAATTCCACTTGATAAAAAAAGAACAAAACAACTCTTACTCCACCAATGGAAGATTTATGATCTGCATTTGAGTGGGAAACAACTCTGTGATATATCATAGGCTCCGAGTCCAAGTCATAATTTGTAGGTTGGATATCATCACTACTGATGTGAATGCCACTGTTTTCTTTGCAAGAATGAAAGTGGTTAACATTCAGAAATGAAAAACAGTTTAGAAACAGTGTTTTGATAAAAGCAGATATTTCTTGAAAATATGCAACCATGGCAGTGTACAGAATGGCATAGAAGACAGCAACTATCCAAAACAATGATATAGCACAACCATTATCTTTCATACAGTTCTGTCCAAAATAATTTAAAACATAACCCTTCTGACATGTACCACATAGCGGTCCCTCACGAAAATAGTTGCATGTATTATGAAATTTACATTTGTTTGATTTTGAACTGCAACAGTATGATGCTGGACAAGGTAAAAACTTCAATTCATGCATTAATTTTCTGTAACCCCAAAAGTTGTCTCGGCTGATTATGTTGTTTGCACAATTTCCACCTGCAGGACACGGATAACATTTAGCATCTTGGACCTTCAAATCAGTTTGCATGGGAGCACTAGAGCGTATCTTGAATGAACCTCTTTCAAGGCTGTAACTTCCTTTGTCACACCTTTGACAGTCTACGGATGTTATAGAAGAATATTTATTGAATTTAGCCAATGCATAAAGAACTTTATAGCCAACAGGACAATTGATTGTTAGTCTGGTGGCAGAGAAAATGTGAGCAGGATTTTGAAAATTTAGAACATTAACATCAGGACTGTTATTCCTTACTGAATCAAGAGTAAGGAAACTGTCAAGAACTTCTATATCTCCAAGTACAGTTACAAAGCTTCCAGTTGATCTGGAAGTACTTTTCATAAGGATTCCCGACAAAACTAAAATCTCCTCTATGGTATTGTTCATGAAGTAGATTGCACCTCCCGAATAGAAGGCATGATTGTAAGTGAAGTTTGAAAATGCTATATATAATGGTCCATTAGAAAATATAGCACCACCATAGTTCGCTGAGTTATTGTAAAAATGACAATCTGATATGTGTACATATTGATTTCTGCCAAGATACAATGAACCACCTTTGTAAGGAACCGTGTTATTAGAGAAGCTTGACTTTTCAATTTTTATTGTTCCTGAATTTGAAATACTTATTGATGTCTGCAAAAAAGTTGAAGACTGAATCTTCAATGATTGTAATCTTGAAAAATACAGTTTTTCTGGTGGAATATTGAGAAATCTTGAAGACTGAACTGTCACATCCAAGCATCCTTTCAAAACAAAAGAGAGCAAATTACTGAAAATACAATCTATCACAACAACGCTAACTGTTTGCATGCAGGGTATTTTCAAGAACTGATTTGCTACAAGTATATCACCATTGAAAAAGGATCTTTCAAATACTAAGCTTCCAGAAATTGTCATCAGAAAAATCGCTGATTCATCAAATGTCGAATTTTTGACAAGAAGGTTTACAGGTTTGTCAAATGTGGTAGCTTGGAAAACATTTTTTGTGAAATTATGGAATGAACAGCATTCTATAGTTACAGGAAAACTATCGATTGTAAACAAATTTTCTTTGATGCTTACAAACTTTATATATGAAATGTTAAAACTGTCAGCTGGATTTGTCACTTTTACTGAGCCTTGAACATAAACCACAGGAGGATTTCGACTTCTGCAAACAGCATTGAGAGCCACTGATTTATTTAAAGCTAAATCATTAATAAAGTAAGGCTCATTACTGTTGACGTTATCAAACTTGATGATATCACCAGAATTGACTAGCGTAATTGCATACCCAAAGGAACCACAAGGTGCAAAGACATCACCACAGTCTAAAGCATCAGTACCATTGTAAGCTGATATGACAATTATATGACAATCTAAGGGTAAAGAAAAACAAAGCAAAACTCAATCAGTATTTTAATACCATATCTGCAAAGTTACCAGCCAGAATTTTTACTCTTTCTGCTGGTAGTTTGGGCAAGAACAAGGAAGGGAACTAAATATAGTAGCAGCATATTTCAATATACCTTAATTCCATTAATTTTTACGCACTTAGATGTGCAAAATTAAAGGGTGGGTGAAACAGTTAAATTGCTGTAAAAAAATCTTATTCAGACTTTGTAGCTTTCCATGAGGTCTGAAGTAAATGGGTAAGAGAGAATGATAACCATTATGTCAAAAAATGTTTATGAGAGACATTGCTGATACATAAAATCACTGAATCATCGATAATAATGTCTTGTGTTTCCGGTAAAACTTGTGTTCTACTGATATCCTGGGTTTCTGGTATCACTTGGGTTTGTGTTTCTAGTACAACTTATTTAGAAGAGACTTGAAGATGGAATTAAAGGAAGCAATTATAAACAAGGTTGGAAAAGGAAACAATGTACTGTTTGGAATGAGCTTAAGCCGATGATACACAAGTCGATTAGTTGCTTTCGATTTGTAGAATTCTACAAATCGCTGCAGTGTATCATGAACAAATCGTATGTTGTGAGCATGATTCTACAAGTTGCTTTCGACTAAAAAAAATCAAACCTGTTGGAATTCTGCGATTAATCGCAGCTTTTTAAACCAATCAGAAAGCTTCTTTTTTTTTATCAGAAAATGTGCACATGAAAACTTCTAGATTAAAATGATATGTTTATAAAAATCTTAACAAACATTAAGGTAGGGTGGGATGGAATCGCGCATGACCGTATTTTGCTTTGTGAGAGCCACTTCAACACGACGCAACAAAGCATTGATCTCACAAGGGACCATCCTCAAAAAGTTAAAATAGTCAGCTTCCTCTTCCAGTCGAAATTCACACAGAAGTGTGTCGTAAACCCCAAAGTGCTTTCTTTTCTTCAGCCAAGATTTTGTCCATAATTTATTTTTACGTTTCTTTTTTTTCTTGGCAAGCCACAATGATAATAGCAGCAGCTGCAACCTCTTCTTCACTGTCTGAATACATGATGTAGAAAGAAAAAATCGCTTGCGTGTATCACCTTTTTAATATGCACAACATAAGTACGACTCAGTCGAAAGCCACTAATCGACTCGTGTATCATCGGCTTTAGATGACTATTTTGGTTCTTTTGGGGCAAAAAAAGAAAGTGATAGCTTTTATTGCACATTGATTACTGATTACTGAATCAAAAAGTATAAGGAAATCAATATTTTAATAATGTGTTTTCCAATGCTAAAAGAAATGGCAATTTGTTGGTTATTGTCAATATAATTTGTCAGGTAAGAGTCAAGTAAATTCACCTTTCATGTATATACACTTTTGCTGCCAGAGGAAAAAGGAGAAAGAGAGTGTGAACAAACTAAGATGAAAATGAAATTCTTACCTTTTCTTGTTAGCAGCAAAAAGAATAACAAAATGACAAAAATGAAAGTTATTTGCTTCCACATCTGGTACATTGATTTTAACTAGTCTTATCTGACTAACCTTGAAAGCCCTTCAGTAATGATATGATAACCATGATGTTGATTTGTTTTCATTTTCAAAAGCAATTGAAAAATGATGAGTAATTCAAACAAAAGTTTGAATTTATTAGAAAGTGAAAGAAAAACAGAAGTACAAAACAGATTTTTATTAAAATTGATGTTGCGTTACATTCAAACAAATTAGAAAAACAAACATCTGTGTAATACATACTTTACTTAAAATTTACTTACAAAAAATAAAATCGACTCACATCTACTTTACAGGGAATAGAAATCATAACACAAAAAATAAATAAACTGGTATATGAAATAAAAAGATTTATAAATTGTAATTGCTACTGCCAAATATTTATACTTTAGCACTGACAATGAACAGTGATTCAAATAAAAATGTACAGGAAGAAGGCAATTCTATTTAAGGAGATATACCTTAGATAATATGTGGTACACAAGAGAAGAACGAGGCATCGAGCAATTGTTTTTGGTCAGTTTTGGTTGAATTAGTTTTGACAACATCAGCTTCTTTCTCAGGTCATTTTTCTGCAAATAAAAAACATGAAAATGAATTCAAAAGCAGCAACGGTAATGTGTTTGGCTGGCACACCAGAGGCTTGGGGTTTGAGTCCCCCTTTGGACTCAAACACAAATTCTACTGGCTATGTCCGCAGTGGTACTGCTACTAGCCCATATGAAGCCTTGTTTCGAGGTCAACAGCTTTAGGTGAGGGATAAGTTAGAAATTGGTGCCAAATTGTGATGAATTTCAACTGGAGTGGGAAAGTAACCCCTCCCCTCGAAATACCCATAGGCCAGTCAGAATATGGGCTTCAGAGGGGCGAACTACAATAAAAAAAACCCGAAGTGAATGGCTATTCCACATATCTGAAAATATTTAAGAAATGATATTCCATTTCTAAGCTACCAGAGCAGCCTTTCTAATTCGTGTCGGCATTCTCTCTGCAAATGCCAATGTAAATGTCGACGTATAAGTTACATCGGCAATATTTTTGCAAACGTAAATAATTTTTAACCAAACTGAAAACTGTTAAATAATTTCTTTGGGCAATTCTGGGTTCGCGTTCCACAACTTGTCTTCCATCTTATTTTAGGCAGTATGACTAACACGGAATGAGTATAAAGCGTGATTTACGTGAGAGTATGGAAACTTGTGTCTACTCTATAGACAGACAATCTTATCGTCTGTTTAGAAATCGAATTGGGAAAAATTGGCGCGCTGGAAAGAAAGGAAGAAACTTTGAGATTATTTCTTTGATAGAATTTCAATGGAAATTTACATAGTATATTCAGACATGATTTTCAAAACAGAATAAGTTAGATTTAGTGGACTATTGATTAATATAAAAAAACCTATTCATTTTCCCAGGTCGGCACAGTTTTGCTACTTTTCGCGAATTGAAAGGATTTCAAATTGCCGACGTAAATTCTACTTTTGCCGATGTATAATGGATTTTACGTGTTTTGCGTCGGCAATTTTTTCCGAGGTAAACGAATCCGAATTAGAAAGGCTGCAGGATAGGGTACACATAAGAATATAATATTAGCAAATTACATACAACTTCAAAAAAATTAAACAAAATGAAACAGGAAAGGATTCACTACCGAAAGCATTTTTTATCTCTAAATTTAACTGAAGCAAAAGTGTCTATCTTCAAGTCTAATAATTTTATTGGTTACCAAATAAATTTAAGTTTCGAAAAGTTTAGAAAAATTAGAAAAATACTTTATTTGAATTTATTTGAAACACACCAGATAATAAATAATAGACATACCTTTCTTGTTGATACAATCATATAAATCAAACCAAAATATAGCAGAGCTCTCTCAAGAAGCATTTCATGCTCAAAAATATTTGACACAATGTTATATTGACTATTTCTTCTGTTTTTCAACTTTCTCTGAAAAATAAAACAACATGCAAAACAATATAAGAATATATAAGAATCAAATAAACAAAAACATTTTTTTAAAACGTTTTCATTAAGAAGTAGTAATTATAAATAAGAATTTGTTCTCCGGATACAACAATATACAAAATGAATAGAGTTAAGAAATAGGCAAACAAGGGGAAAATCTTAAAAGTCATTGAGACTCAAAAAAGGTGAATATAATAGCCATTAGTTTAGGTTGAAATAAGGCATCACTACACATAGCTCACTTGGTAAGACGGTTGACTTGTAATACAAGGGTGACAGTTGGTAGTGGTTCAAATCCTGGCACTGTAGAATGCTAATGTGATATGAAAAAGTAACATATGCAACGAAAGGTATAATGAGATATATATGTGCATGATGTGATGTAATGAACAAGTGCCTCAAATAACATAAAAAAAACCACAATCACCTATCAGTCTAGTATGTGCAAGTTCTTTGCCATAAAATCTGAGGTATACATTCCTGGTGGAGGCCCACATCAGTGAATAACACTGCCAGTCCCCCCCCCCCCCCCCCCCCCCCCCCCCAAACAAGGGGAAAATCTTAAAAGTCATTGAGACTCAAAAAAGGTGAATATAATAGCCATTAGTTTAGGTTGAAATAAGGCATCACTACACATAGCTCACTTGGTAAGACGGTTGACTTGTAATACAAGGGTGACAGTTGGTAGTGGTTCAAATCCCCCCCCCCCCCCCATCCGGCCTCGTTAAAATAAATTCAAAAAAAAAACAAAAAAAAACCTGAAACAGAGAAAACAAACAAGCAAATAAACAAGGAAACCAAAATAAATTATTATATTAAAATCACATGTTAAAAAATTCCACTTAACCAAAGCTTTTCGTAAGACACAGGCTTACATTATCAAGTTAGATGAATTTTTTAACATGTGTTTTTAATATAATAATTATTCACTGGCTGTTATTTTCTACAAAATAAATTAGTGTCAGCAAATAAAGAGAGAAAAGATGGGATGCGAAATTCAATAAACAACACAAGTCTTAAAACTCTTTTCTAGAGAGTCACAATACAATGAAATAATAGAGATATGAGTCTACAGTTCCAAGGGTATAACACAAGATATTTTTAACAGAAAAGGAAATTTACCAGATTAAAGAGACATATTGAACAGAAATGTTGTAGTGGTATCACTCTCTCACGGAAAAATAGATAGGTTTGGAACACAGTCATTGAGTTGAGTATATGGGTATTGAGTATATGGTTCAAACTGAAATTACAATGAAATAAATGAAAAATAAATCTAGTGAAAAACTGAATATAACTGAAAGCAACAGAAAGGAAGAAACAAAACTAAAACCTACAGCTGGCCAAGTAATCGCTAGTGATATATACGCCATAAAATTGATTTGAAAAAGTTGAGTTATAAAAATTGATTCGAGTGTCATATTTCACATTACTACAACCAAAATGCACACACAAAAAAATGAGAAAAAAGTAGAATTTATAGTGAGATAAACTAAATACCCTAGAGACATAAACTGTGTTTGTCTGTTTTTTTTTAATTGAATAAGACAAGAATAGGCCTTACACTTCCGCCAAAAAAACAAAACCACTTCCAGACATTACGCATCCTAATCGACTTTCACCATTGCTGCAGTGAAAACACACCGATTCACTGCAGTGAATTTCCTAGAAAACGAGGGCTGTTCTTGCTAGAAAACCTATCTCTGGCACTTTTTCTGCTGGCATTTTATATATGATGAGGTGATAGAAAATTATTGGTACATAAAGATGATAGAAATAGACAGATTACCTAGCTACTGCCGTTCGTATTTGATGTCATTTTGACTTTAACTTTTTGTATCGTGGTTCTACGATCCTGACTGTACTGTATCTGTACTCTTGACTGTACTATTGTGCAGTGCATGTTTTAGTATTTAATCAATGGGGGTAGGATATGCACAACAATATTATAGGGAGTATATACAACAAAATGAAGAACTGCATTATCAGGATCTGTCCAAGGTGTCTTTAAAGATACAACAAAGACGAACGAGAATGGCAGAGCATTGTTTGACGCACCCGGAATGCATTGGCATTGACTAAATCGATGGTTTTTACCTCTAATGAATAAACAAAAATTATGTGGAACATCTCTGCAGCAGCCACGAAGAGTCCGCCGCTATAAAGCTATTGCTACCAGTGATGTAATGCATATATACAAAATGTACATCATACGCTAATCTAATTCTAATATCTAAATACACAATTCAGAAAAACAGATGAATCATTGATTTGTAGTAAATACAATCAAAAATTCCGATCAGAATCGTGCACAATTTAGCTAAACATGATCTGCCATATTTCAAATTTTGCAAACCAGGCAAAATGTCATAGTAGTTAGGGCGTGGAGTAGGGCGGTTTCATTTTTCATTTTTCGTGAGGAGACCCATAGCGCAACTATGACCCGTAATTCTATTGCCGAAAGATATTAGCAATGTGTATAATGTCAAGAATAGGTTAACGGCTCGATCAACAAACTCTGAAAACACAAGCCTCATATACAGAAAAAACCGATCTACAACAGAACAACATGTGTGTTCGCAACCAAAACTTGTGATCGAAAGAATCATCATGTAAAAAAAAAAATAGACAAAGAAACAAGCCCATATTAATGATATTCAAAACACAATCAACCCAAATGATTAAAAAGATGCTGGAGAAGTGTAAGACTTATGGCCATAAGTCAGATGGTCAGATGCGGCAACAACTACAGTGTGAACTATATTTGACACCGACACTAGAGCACCCCAAGCAGACTTTGCAAGCGCAAACCAATTCACTTTCCTTCTACCCTGGCAAAGTAACTCCATCATCAAAACCAACATACTCGATCATCACTCGTTAGGTGAGAATTATTTTGTGCTACCTCCAATTTTCTTAAATTTGGAGTTGCTTTGGGCACTCCAAAATCTTAAACTGCAAATTGTCCTTAAAAATCTTTGGCATGAGCTGACTGTAAAATACAGCAACCACGTTACATCTGAAAATGGCAGCAGGGCTGAACGAAAAAACGCTCGAGAAATTAGAGATGAAAAGGTAGCTGTTGTTTGTATTGACTTAGAAAATGTTATTACCTTGTCAAAATCTAATGTAGGAAACTTTTAATACAAAAGAAAGCTATCACAACTTGATTGGACATATTGTTCATTGAACAAGAAAAGGTATTGTGTGCTTTGGCATCATAAGAGCTATGTTGGAAGAAGGAGAGATACTTTGGTTTCACTCGTGCGTCTGCTCTGTCCTTAAAGAGTTAATAATTCGACATTCAGAGATAATTATAATCGAACAGAGGTTTCGTGAACCTGGTCGTTCCAGCATTCAAGAAGTTGATAATATTCATAGTCAAATTGACAGAGCCTTCTCACCAGTTGAGATATTTTCTCCATCGGGTTGGTGCAAATGCTACCAAATGGAATCAAAAACATGCGTTTGTGGTAATACAAGTGCAATCAGACAACATTAAGAACTTCATTCAAGTTGCTGCATTGATTAATTATGAATTTGTTCCGTATTTTTCAATTAAAGCAGTTATTCATCGCAAAAAACACTCCAAACCATGTCTTCTATAAAGAAAAATTTACCGACCCTTTTAAACAGGCTAAACTGACCAAGAGTCAACAAACAAGAAAGTCTACCCAAAAATCTGCAGAAATCCCGTTTGCGAAAGTTTTGAAAGCTAGCAGATTGATTTCAAAGGCAACAAGACGACTTGGAAGTCGAAAATTTTGCTATATTGCATTCTCACAATTCTAACAAGTAGATACTGTTCATAGAACTGTGAGATACAATAGTTGATAACAGTAGCAGAATTTCAACTCGCAATTATACAAAACAAATAGATCAAAACTTATTATACCGTCTTCAGGACGGTGTCACAATTACACAAATCTCAATATAGCATTGCCAAATTTTGGGCAAATTTGAAAAATGACTGCTAAATTCGAAATCAGCACCTTTCAATTGTGCTTTGTGCAAATTTTTATGAAAATTGGAGAACTTTCATAATTTAGTCCAAATTTGGCCCGAATTGCCCAATTTTGGCCAAATTTGACAAAATGACTGTCCAATTCGAAATCAGCACCTTTGCCTATATGCCTCCTATTGATGCTGCTTTTTATAAGACTATATTAAAGAGGAAAAAATAAGTTTGGTACCATTTTATGCAATTTATATTTTAAAACTGCATATTTAAAGATTGCGTTAAATTTTTTAGGGTGAAGGTTGGCTATTTTATCAATTGATTAATGTCCTTTGTATGTTTGTTTGTATGACTATATATTTAAACCAGGGATATGTTAAAGCGTAGCTGGATGCAGAGCGAGATTCGACAATCAAAAATGTTCATTGAATTTCTTTTGTTTTAAGAAAACAAAGACGGCCCTATGTGTGTTGTCAAAAATGGCGGCCAAGCGGCATGAAGCGATCAAAATGATAAGTCACAAAAAGCCACTTTTTACTTCATCTATACGTTTTCTGTACAATCTCAGTTCAGATAGACTTTTGTCAAAGAAGCTTTTAGACTTTTAAACAAGATTTAAATCGTATCCTGCCTTATAAGGATGATAAACAGCCATTTATAGCCTCGCACAGAGTGAAATCTGTTGGTGTTATATCGATGGAAGGAGGAATTCCCTGATATCCTGCTAATTGTCAAGGCAAGATAAAGCACTAAATTTATCAAATCTTGTGAAAATAGAATCAGGGAAGACCACGATCTCCCACGACTTTCATTTTTCTGGGGCATATATCTACGTCATTTTCTTTTCGTCTATATTTTTTTCCGTCACTTTAATCACTTTCAGTAAATTCTTCTATGTCATGTGATATTATTCTGAACTACAAGGACACCTGTAATGAAAAGGTAGAAATTTTCTATTTCAAAACAAACGAAAACTCGGTATGAATATCTACTATGTGCAAGAAATCGCTTCGTTTCACTGTGGTTAGGTTATGGCTGAGTGTGTTGCGTCACTAGCTGCTTCAGTTTTCCTTACTATGTTTGTCTATTTTCATATGATTTTGCATTTTCAGATGTAGATGTGTTAAGATGTATGAAGACATGAAGTAGTAAGCTTTTATCTATAAGAAATATGCAGTCATGTTTTTGTTTTTAGATTGTACATGACATATTTTAAAAAAATACAAACCATGTCTTTCTAAAATACTTAAATGAGTGGCAAGAGGAGACAATGACTGTGCCAGGGACAAAAACAGATATATCAGAGTTTTGAAAGTATTAGAATTACTGGTGATTAATGTTCCTGTTATATAAATCAATGATAAGAATTCCTGACTTGATATTTTATTCTTTGATTTGAATCCTCTAATAATTTAAGTGCAGAATGGTAGGCTAGATGATGTAGCTACCCCTTTTATTGAGGTTTATATATCTGCATTTCAATGCATTCCTTCAATCATCAAGCTTGAGCCATTGTTATTTTACTTGGATGGAATTGAAGACTGTTTGGTCCAATAAACTGAATCTTTTGTAAGCAAATAGTGCACAGTGGCTGTGTTGATAATCACAGCTTAGAACGATATGTTCAATGAAAGAAAGTTAATTGTTGTCAAGTCAGATATGATAACTGGCAATGCATGAAAATACAACGTATATAAGAGAGAGAATAGACCTCAATATTATTGCTGAAAAAGTGTTATAAAAGAGACAAAAATGCTGATTTTGGATGTTTTATTTTCCAGTTATGGGTGAATATACCCAGCCGGCAAAAAGACGTTTTAAAACGTCTTAAAGATGTCTTGGAAGACGTCTTAAATCCGTCTTAAACCAGTCGGATTTGTCCGTTTAGAAAACGTCTTTTCAAGACGTCTTTAAGACGTCTTCCAAGACGTCTTTAAGACGTTTTTAAAACGCATTTTAGACGTTTAAAACTTCTTTAAGACGTTTAGAAAGCGTCTTTTCAAGACGTCTTTAAGACGTTATAAAAAGACGTTTTCTAAACGGACAAATCCGACTGGTTTAAGACGGATTTAAGACGTCTTTTTCTAACGTTTTAAAGACGTCTTCATTTTATCTGCTAAAAACGTTTGTAAAACCACTTTAAGATGTGTTTTCCGGTGCGTTTCTCCTTGGGTAACAGAGAAGACTCATAATTAGTTTTTCAATGTCTTTATGTTTCAGTAATAATAAATGAACGAATAAAGAAATAAATAAGAAAACTGATGATAAAATCTTCTTATTCAAATATTTACATGTAGTTTATAAATTAATTGGGGAACAAATAGCTCATAACACTGCCAAAGTTTAAAGCTGGTCATATTAAAAAACATTCCGTAAAACGTGAATATAGTCTTTCAGGTATAAAAACGACACTTGAAAAAGGGTTAGCTAAATCGAAGTAATGTTCAAATTTTAGAAATTGTCATGGGTTGGAACTGTTTCTTGTTTGATTTTACTTCAACTAAAACTCAGAATGACAGAAACTCTTTGAAAACCAAACCAAAAAGACATGCAAATTAAAATGGTGATTTTTCAATTAGCAGGAGCATGAGCTGTTGTCATGTTTTTCTTCAGTGAAACAAGATCAGTTTTAAGTTCATCGCATGATTTTGTGTATTTCCTCCTCCTCAGCTTTTTTGATAGTAATCTAAAATACAAAAACCCTATTTAATGAGAGGTGTTATAACAATCACAAAAATGAAAACATCTAGAGTAAACAGGACACATACCAGTAACTGCTTGATATAATCTTTTCTTCTCACTTTCTTTTGTTATCATGTTAAGATAACAATAAGCAATTTGGATGGAAAATAATCTAAATAAAGAATGACAAACACTTTTAGCAGAACAGAACAAACAGAATGCAGAAAGTAGAGTATCTTAATCAAAGTGAAATGTCTAAACTTTAAATGTCTAAACTAAACTTTGCATCCATCATAGTAAAACAACCATCATTTAAGAAATTCATCTTTTCGTAAAACTTCAAAGTTCTGAATGGAAAATATATTTCATGCGTTCGAAAATTTGTTCGAAAATTTTTGCAATGTCATTGTGGATGGTTTCTACTTATTGGTAGTGAGTTATTAATCAGAAATGATTACTACAGACAAATTTGTGATGAATTACTGTTACTAAAAATTATAACTTATGATTTTCCCCTTCAAAAAGGATTCCATAATTTCATGGTACTACATTATACTATACTGCTAGGATCAATTTTAATCATATGAGTATTCTGAAGTAACTACAAGCAAAAACATCACAGTCATCATCTATCAGCCATCCACAAATCACTTCATTACATTACTACACTTCTACTACTACATTAAACCAACGACAAAGCAAATTGAAACAGAAAAAATATCTCACGGAATGAAACAGGAAAGTCAGTAAGTTGCTAATATAAAGTTAAACAACAAAACTCAAAACTTGAAACATGTCAGAGATCTTTATAAATAAAGCATAAATCTTCCACTACTGACTACTCACGTCCTCAAACTAACATAAACATTGACTTAATCTCAAGTAACAAAATCATATAGATTTATATATTTATAAAATTATATTTAAAAAGTAAAAAACACTTACCGATTTATCAACGAAGTCTTGGTTTATGCAATGAGAAATCACAACTTCCAGAAATATTTTGTAAAATCGACGAACGGGAGATCCGATAATATTAGAAAACTAGTATCCCGGGTAAAAACCTTTTACCGAACTTAACTTCGAAAAGGATGGGTCAAAATCGCCTTTCCCGTGAACAATCCCCGTGATGAAAATTTCAATTTAGGAATTGGAAACCGAAAATGTAACCATGTTGTAGAGCTCGAAAAACTGTTCAAAAAAATGTATGGGATCGTTTCGCTACGACCAACCATTGCAGAGATATCCTCGATCAAAGATTTTGATGACGTCATATCCGCAGTACCAAATAAAATTTAGGCCCAAATGATGCGTCACTCCATCACGCGTATCGCTGACCCCAAAAAACGTCAGTTATCCCTATTGGTTCTTGAGATATTTCCTCAAAAACGTCGCGTTCGATTAGGGATGCAATGCAATGATTCCCCGTGATCATAAAAAAACTGACGTCAAATGATGCCACGTGCTTTTGGAATGATCGTGAAAAAAGTGTCTCTCGCCTCTACGTGGTTTTACGCGCACATAAGAGGACGATGACCGTAAAAAATAAACAAATATATCACTCTCTAAAATAAAAGTGGGATGCACAACGCGGATTATTATAATAAGACTAGTATCTCGTGTAAAAGTTTTTTACGACTTTAATTTCGGAAAGAATCTGCAGAAATACGACGCGTTCCCGTGTGTGTACCCCGTGACGAAAATTTTAATTACGGAATTGGAAATGGAAAGTGTCCCCATGTTGTAGAGCTTGAAAAACTGATCAAAAAAGTATATGGGATTGTTTGGCTACGACCAACGGTTGCAGAGATATCGTTGATCAAAGATTTTAATGACGTCATATCCGCAGTACCAAATAAAATTTAGGCCTAAATGTTGCGTCACCCCGTCATCCGTAACGCGAACCCTAAAAAACGTCAGTTATTCCCATTGGTTCTCGAGATATTTCCCCAAAAATGTTGCGTTCGATTAGGGATGCAATGCAATGGTTCCCCGTGATATGCTAAAATGAAACTGACGTCACGCCGCGTGCTATTATACTAATCCTCGATTATCAATGGCCTAACGAAAAAATGACCACGATTAAGAAGATTTTGACCATTAAAAACCAAAAAAACAAACACTCACTAAATTAAAAGTGGGATGCACACACGCGGATTAGTATAAGTAGACTAGTATCTCGCGTAAAAAATTTTTACGACTTTAATTTAGAAAAGAATCTGCAGAGATACGACGCGTTCCCGTGTGTGTACCCCGTGACGAAAATTTTAATTACGGAATTGGAAAAGGAAAGTGTACCCAAGCTGTAGAGCTTGAAAAACTGATCAAAAAAATGTATGGGATCGTTTCGCTACGACCAACCGTTACGGAGATATCGCCGATCAAAGATTTTAATGACGTCATATCCGCAGTACCAAATAAAATTTAGGCCCAAGTGTTGCGTCACCCCGTCACCCGTATCGCCGACCCTCAAAAACGTCAGTTATTCCTATTGGTTCTCGAGATATTTCCCCAAAAACGTCGCGTTCGATTGGGGATGCAATGCAATAAGATAAGATAAAAATAACTGACGTCACGCCGCGTGCTATTATACTAATCGTCAATTGTCAATGGTCTAACGAAAAAATGACCACGATTAAGAAGATTTTGACCGTAAATTTTAAAAAAACACAACACTCTCTAAAATAAAAGTGGTATGCACAACGCGGATTAGTATATATAGATGTTTCAAAGCTTTTTACCAATGAAATGTAAAATTTTTTGCTACTTAAAAGAAAGATATAATAGTTGTTTTTGTAAAATTAAAAAAAAACTGACAAGTTTGAAACTTTTATATCAATATTTACGAATACACTATTAATATTTACCCCCGTCATTTCTTCCCGCCACGCGCGAAATCGAAATTCAAGGACGTCTTAAATACGCATTAAAAACGTCTTTCCAAGTCCTCGTTTAAAACATGAATTCGACGGCATTGCTAAAACGATAATAAGACGTCTTCAAAACGTCTTATTCTAAGACGTCTTCTGAAGACGCATTATGGGCGTTTTAAATGCGCATTATCAAGATACGTCTTATGAAGACCTGATTAAGACGAATTAAAGACGTCTTCAAAACGTCTTGTGCCGGCTGGGTATACTTTTGTGTTGATACAAATTGCCTGCACATTACAGAAAATATATTCTCATGTAAAAAATAACAAAAATGCTATTAACCGTCACTTCCTTTAATGAACAAATAAACACATGGTTTCAAACCCATTTTTGCTGTGCCTAAAAAAATGTGGTTATATTCTCTGAAATGTAGTATGTCTTCTTGCATATCGTACTGTTTAGTATTATTTCATTGTATTTTACATATACATTGTCTATTTTATTTAGTATATATAGTTATATATAATTAATTTATTTATTTTATATAAATATATTTTGAGAATGCTGCATGGAAGAATAAAAAAATCAGTATATAACTCTTTTATTATATTATATTCTGTTTTCCCTTTGAGAACTATACATCATTACTCTAAACCCTTGGTTCTTTGTTCTTTTTGTCTTGTTAGGCATGCTAATCTAGGTTCTAAATTCTTAATCCTTTTAGATTTTCAGGGGGTTTTTTTGTTTTTTGTTTTTCCCCATGTTTTTATATTTATATTTATATTTATTTTTATTTATTTTTATATATCTAAGTACCGTATTCTCTCTAACTAGCGCCCCTCTCTAATAAGCGCCCCCTTCTAGTCAAAAATATTTTTATAAGCGCCCGGGCGCTTAATAGAGTGACTTAACATTACTCATAAATTAATAAGCGCATGGTCGGTAATTAGAACTTTGAACAAAAACTGAATATTCTGTAATAGAAACGGAAGGCTATCTTTTTGTGACGTCTAAATTTAAGTTATATATAAGTACAAAATCTTATTTCGTTGCCATGAAAAATACAGTTGTTTTTACTCTTTTATATGATAAAAAGCAATGCCTCGTTCACAGCTAGCACGACCATTTCAAAATGTTTTTATAAGCGCCCCTCTCCAATTATTGCCCCTCTCTAATAAGCGATCCCCTAATTTCCAAAAACAATTCATAAGCGCCCGGGCACTTATTTGAGAGAATACGGTATGTAAACTCCTACTACCTTAAGGGAAGAAATTTTGGCGGATTTTGGCGGTTTTTGAAGCAATCCGCCAAATCGGACACAATTTCTCCCGCCAAAATTTCTTCCCTTAATGTAAGTAATTATCAGAGAGGAATTTTAGTCCATTATATATATTAGCATACATTTCTATTCTCTGAAAATGCTCGACAGTCAGGAGCAATTTTACTTTATTTTAAAACCAGTTCAGTTAGCAGAAGAAACTAAAAGTTAATAGTTTTCTTCTTTCATCCTTTTATAAGTACGTTTATATTTATATATAAGACGAAAAAACACACAAGAAATTTTCACAATATTTAGATTTATTAAAAATCTTTGTCAAGTGTTATGTTTATATTTATATATACATGCAGTAGGTCCACTGTACTGCATTTTTCAACGACCTTTTTTATCTCTGTATATCTATCTAAATTTAGTATATTTGTGGTTATACCAAGCTATTTCCCTCAAAATAAAACATGTTTTTTTCAAAGCAGGCGTTCTAAATATATATAAGCTAACGTTTGGGTAATTTTTAAGATGCTGAGCATATTACCCAATTCACTTTTACAATTTTTCCTCTTGATCAAAATCCCAAATCAAAGTCTTGTCGCTTTGAACACTATTCCGCGTATAGCTAGGATAAAATACAAGTCAAATAGAAGTTTGCACGATTTATTTCACGTCTTTTCATTGGTTGAGAATCCGCTTTCAAGCAATTTAATTGGCGAAAAAAAACAATCACATACATTCCTGAAATTCCTGACAACACACATAGAACATAGCGAAATCTATCGCTCTGCATCCAGCTACGCTTTAACATATCTCTGTTTAAACCACAGAATTTGAATGCACTTTTAAGGCTTTATCAGCATCTTATGATTGATAAATCGCTTCCACGTTCGCCATTTTGAAAATACAATAAAAACAAACGATCTCCACTATTTAGAGGACAATCTAACAGCGGTTTCAGGCCAAATCAATAACCTCGTATCAACCTGTACATAGAATAAGCCGTATTTGCCTGGCTTTTGGAGATGTACATAATAATTTTAACGCGTTTTAACGAATAAGGAGATTAAACAAGAAAGACTGTCGTTTGAAGGAGTTTTTTTGCGCTTTTTTTTGGAGAAAGCTCACGGAGAAACAACGGAAAAATCCTTAAAATATCTTGAAAACAATCGGAGTTCATTTTATCCAAAAATGGAGATAGAACAAAATAATTCTCTCCTAACGTACTGCCAAAGACAGATACTAGAGAAAATCAAATTCCTGATGAACGTCCGAAGACAACTACGCGGCATCAATCCAAACGCAACATGTTGAAATCAACATGGAATACGCAGACGACATGAGCTACATATCACAAGCGATTATAACCAGACAACCAGCCCTCGTACCAGGGTGCTTCTTGCCTATCGTATACCACCGTATGTCGTGTATATCGTATATTGTATACACCGTCCGTATATCGAAAAGGTATGTCAACAGATATGTAAAGGTATGTAAAAAGATATGTCGCTGGAGATTGAAATGGGTTTGGAAGAAAGATAGCGAGAACGAAAGAAGAAACGCCAGCCGCCATACGGGCACTAAAAATACGGACTATCAACATACAGAAGAAAGCGTCCGGTAAACCTAAAACTACCTGGATTTCGAGTGTAAAAAATGACTTGAAAATGAATGGGGAAATATCGTAAGAAGTATGTAGATTCAAAATGTATACTTAGTCTTTTTTACCGGTAATATGTAAACTGTTATGATTCACGGAAATACCAATATAAGTAGTAAACGCAGAAGCTGAATAATATGGGCGGATATTATAGTGTCATTTATTTTGTTTGTAGTTTGGTAATGATAGACAATGATTGGCTGACCTTAAGCTTGGTTCCCACCGGCCGATGAAACCAATTTTATCGCCAAATTTGGCGATAAATCAAAATGTGAATGCTCAGGTGACAGAAAATTATCGCCGCTGTAAGGCGATAGTAAATTATCGCCAATTTTTGAGGCGATCGAAAATTATCGTATTATGAAATCAAAATCAAAATGCGACAATTTTATCGCCAAAATCTGGTGATAATTTAGTACGAATGAAATTTGGGAAGAAAAAAAATTCATAGCATTCAAATGGGATTCGAATAAACATTCAAATAGTTGTTAAAACTTATCCTTGCTTGCATACAGGACAGAGAATATAAAAAAGAAGATGTGAAACAAAAGGCGTGTGGAGAAATTACCGAAGAGTTATAACCTGAAAATGGGAAACAGCTATGGAATAATTTAAAGAAATTACTTTAAAAAAGAAGTGGACGTGTCTGCGGTTTTGATTTTTTGTTGGCGCCTTCTACAACGGCGAATAGCCAATGTCAAAGATCCAAGAAGAAGAGCACGACGTCTGCATGCCATTGTTTGTTTATATAAGTGAATTTTATTTTGATTTTAATTTTTGATTTTGACTATTTTTGGTGAGAACGGGTTGGCGATATATTTTGTCAAGGCGATTCATGAATTTATCATCGGGCGATAAGAAAATATCTCCTGAAAATTATCGTGAAGAGTGCCAATTTCTGTCGCCAAAAATATATCGCCCGGTGGGAACCAAGCTTTAGCTGATCCACCTCATATGAAAACGTAGATTCTTGTACCGTACTTTCTTTGTAGTTCTGCTACTGGAAGAGCAAGTAGCTGTTTAGCTTATTCTTGAAAATTCATTGAAGTATTATTTTCGAGAACCGTTTTGTCAACAGGACATTCGTTTTATGATGGAGGAGGGGATGATGGACAGTGAGTTCTTCTGCCACAGTTCTCTTCGATTTCAAAAGCTTTAAAACTCTTGCATCTAAATTGTGAGATTGAACGAACAACTACATTTAAAACAAATTTCTGTGCAGGGTCGATTTGTTAATTTATGAAAATATACACTGTGTTTACACTGTGTTGGAGTATTCTAGCGGACCTGCTGAAGGGAAAGAATTCAATGAGAAGTTATGCAATATGATGCAGCAATGGTTAAAAGAAAATTTGCCACTTGTATTCGATCTGATAGACCTTTCATTGACTGTATGATGTACATGCTGATTTTTGTCAGAGAAGGAAAACACAGATTTGGTCATTGTTAAGGCTGATTGTTCTATTGGGCCTAAGAACTTGACGCTTCATTCTTCCATCACAGAAGGTTTGTTAATTTTGCTTCAAAATTTATGATAAGAGAATATAACATCAGACATCATAGAAAAGTCTATCTATATAATCTGTCAGTTTGCCTTTATGCCAAATGGTGGATTAAGTTGATGCACCATTAAGTCAACACAAAAATTTGGCACAGTGTGAAACGATTATACTGTGTACTAATGAATTGCAATGTTTAGAGGTAAATGTATCAAGAACCACAGAGGCGTAGCCAGAGGTCAGTCAAAATTTGTGGAGAAGAGTTAAGTCATTTAGGATAGAAAAGGAAAGCGTGCAAGTAACCTAATCGCCACTTAAGACTGAAAAGAAATATCATAATATTGAACTCCTCCAGGTCTTTTTGACTGACCCTAACTACGCCTCTGAACCAAATAGTAATAACTGACATTTTTTGTTGCTAATGATGTGATATTCATTTAGTTGATCATTTTTTTGAGCCTTACAACATGGTTACTCAGTTGTGGCAAAACTTAAAACTATTTGATTTTTTTCTGTACAACAAATAAAATCAAGGGATTCTTGACTGTGGAGATTCCGCTCTAACTTTCTAACGATCTAGTGATTTCAGTTGAAATTTTGCTTGTCATTAGTTAATAGTGTGCAATATTTTCATTATGATGTTCAACTTTTTTGGTGTCAATTTTTTAAATATCTTTCACGTGTTATTTAACTTGTAAGTAGAAAATGCCCCTAAAAATTGCTTTCTAAAAACTGTTGTGAATGAACTAAGTTTAGCATGACTGCTGACAGAAAATTTAAATTAGTGCGGTTGGTCCAGTATTCCTATGAATGCCTTCATTGTCAACTTTGCTGCAAATTTTCTGAGAAGAAATTTGTGCGGTTTGAAAGGAAAGTGCTATATCCACATTATGTTGCAGAGTCAGTCAACTCATGTGTTGCAGAGTGAAGCAATGTAACTAAACGTAAAAGGTGCAGGGCTTAACTTAATTATTTAGAAGACAAATGTAGAACATAAATTTATTTGAGATTTGGTTATACCCGGTGCACCACAAAAAAAGTCCAGGTGTTAGTTTGAAGAGTCATTTTTCCAAAACTACAAGGTTTTTATGTGTAAACTTAATTGCCCCCGCAGCGAGCGTAAGCGAGCGAGGAGGCATAGTAGTTTCACGAGATAGGCGAATGTCAGTTTCCGATTTTGTTCATCATCATCATCATCATCATCCTCCAACTTTCGTGTTGACGTTACACGGTGGAATACAATTATTAGCTGACTTTGCTTTTTTCCCGTTTCAAAGCATGGTACTGTAAGTGGGAGAGACAGAATGTTTTTTCGTATCTCTTTCCTAATTTATTATTATATTATACTATGTTATTTAGGAAGATCGTATGCTAAAATTGCTTAGACAGTTTTCGTGTTCCTTTTGTGTTGTTTTAGTGAAGTGAACGACAAGGATTTTGAAGCACAGCTTGATATCCGAAATTTTGCCAACCATACATTTTATTTTTGTATATATTTTAACTCTAAATTTTTCTTTCAATAATTTTGTTTAATGCACTGATTTTTGGCGGATCTTTCCTTCAAAAGATTTTAATTGGATTTCTGTGTATACAAGAAAGCCATATTACAAATTGTCGTTCTTCTTGTTTTTCTTCTTTGACTGTCTTCCAAACCTGGTGTGATCATGATCAATAAAACCTATATATTTTTTTCTTGTTTTTTTTATGTAAACTTTGGCTATTTTTTGTTTTAAATCAAAGTTTGAAACGCAATAGATTTTTCGCTTTAATTTTTTTTTTGAAAAAGTTTTTTTTTTGGCTCTTACAGAATGTTTTTAACAAATCTTATTTTAATTATAAAAATTATAAAATATGTATCCATGGTTTCAATTCACACATTTCTCTTGTTTGCAGCAAATACTTTCTAATATTACTTGTTAAGCCTTATTTACACTTTTTGAAAGGTATATTAGCATCAGTGTAACTTAGACCTAAGAGATAACAAAAAGTAACAAAGTTTTGTGCATATTTTCATCTGTTTAAGTGTAGATTATTTGGTTTGCATATTGCAAGTTGGTTTTGAAATGCCAAAAACTGATTTTGTCGAAATATTTAAGCATATAACTTTGCCTCATTAGCGGCTTTCATAAGATTCGTGTTCCAGTTATATGACTACGAATTTGTATGGACTTTTTATCAAAAATGTTTTTTAAAAGTCTCAATGTTTGAGAGACTTTTTTATTAGAGAATCAACATTAAGTTAATGTTTCTGTTGCTATGGATTTTTAAACATTTGACTATTGTTAAAATCCCAAGGCAGTAAATTAATTTGTCAGCTGAAATTACTGCACTCTCTAACACGGGTATTTTAAAAAAGCTTATTTTCTAAATTTCCCCACAGACTTGTATTGAAAGTTTCGTATTATGTAAAACACGAATCTATGAAAGCCGCTAATATCAGGTCCCAAATCAACCCAAACATTTTTTTTCGGCCAAAAACTTGTTTTCGTTTCCGCTGTTAATGTATAGCTTGCTGTCTGTATAAATTGGAATGCTTGAGCGCGGGGGCATTTTTAGCTAAAGCTACATGCTAGTTTAAATCTAAAGAGAATTAACTAACTTAAATTTTAATACATCATTCAAGAAATTTGGCTTATTCGTTAAAGAGATATGAAGAAAAAACTTTCATGTCAACTTTCGAAAAACACTGATTTTTACCAATATTTCCAAAAATGTCTTTTGAAACACCTGGACTTTTTTGGCACACATGGTACAATAAAAATAATAAAGTATTTGTTTGAGACTAAATCTGTATTTTATTGTTAGATGAAGGAAAAGAATGTCTCTGTGATGCAACAACCTGTAATCGAATCTTTAAAACAATTTGTGAAGAGGCTGTTGAGGAATGGAGATTGATAAGTCACTTTTTCTTTATCAAAAGTTGAAAATGATAAATTATTATAGGTTGTCAGCAAGGTGTGATTTTATGAAATCTATTAGAAAAAATTAGGAAACTAAGGAATTGTATTACAAGTTGTTCAATTAACGATTCCTTGGATTTTCTATCTGTTGAAAACACTGAACTTTATTAACTACATAATGGTCGTGAAAGTTCTAAGATTATTTCTCAATTTAGATTATCGAATGTTTGCCTACGTCATAGACCAACATTTCTCTGGCAAACTGTCAGAAGGGAAAAAAATTTGCAAAAGACTATTCCAGAATAAAATGGATGTTGCACGAAAATTTCAATGTCTTTCCTAATTTTGTAATCATGTACATGACACAATCCAGAACAGGTCTGTCATCCTGTTCTGGATTGTGTCATGAACATGATGACAAATGTCTTAATGCTGATCCAATATACGATATAGGAGGACAAACCCAATTATTTTCGCCTTGCCAACCAACCGTGAAAGTATCTACCGCTGAAGTCCCTGGACAATAAAATCTTGAATTGAAATTTTTTAACTTCTTGTTATGATGATCTGCGAAACGATCCACGGTGAAAGGACCATACAAACGATCAAGAAATCTAAATGTTTTGAAATCAATTCCCCAATTATCAGTGTCATTAAAACGGCTAAGGCTATCAGCGATAGTATTGTTTTCTCGTGGTATCCATTCAGCTAGTAATTTAATGTTATTTTTTAAACAAAATGTAAAGATGTCGATTGCATGGTCTTGTAAATTTGGTTTACAGCTGCCAACACATAAGATACGTGATACGATGAAATTATCTACGTGGACTTTAACGGATTCATTTTGAAGTTGCTCACCGAAACCTTTCAGTACGTGTTTAACAGCTAAAAGTTCTCTTTCAGTTGAACTTGTGTTTTTCTCTGAAATGCTTCGAATTTACCACAACAGATTTTTTGGCTGAGACGCTCACAGATAAACCCACCATACCCTTCATCACTGGCGTCCGTAAAAACTATTTTGGATGTCACAGGCTTAGGTTTGTAAGATGATCCATTATATAAATCTATGTTGTGAAGCCAAAATTCAAGTTCAGTTTTTGTTTTATCATCTATGATTATAGAAAAAGACCAAGTTAATCGAGACTCGATACGGCGATACATGTTTCTTGTAAATAATCGAACTAACGGGCCTTGTTTCTTGTAAATAATCGAACTAACGGGTTGCAAGATGCATTGACGATAGATGACCTGCGACTTCTGCCAATTGTTGAGCGCTGGAAAACTTTTCGTTTATAATAAGGTTGATACTATCTTTAACTTTCTTAGTTTTTCTTTCAGGAATTGTGAATGTCATCGTTTCAGTATCAATGACGGTTCCCAACAATTCTCCTCGCTGTTTTGGTTCGAAATCACTTTTTTGTACGTTAACTACGAAACCTGCTTGTTCTAAATCATGGTGGACGATCGTTGCAAATTTTCGAGCTTGGTTGTACGAATTACCCCCGTTTATCCCATTGTCTATGTATACAATACTTCGAATACCAGAAGGTCTCCACTTTTTGGTTAATGGCCTGAGTACTTTTGTAAACACGAAACAAGCTGACGATAACCCAAAGGGTAACACGACAAATTGAAAATATTTAGTGATGCCATTCGAAAATGTCCAGGAAAAACCGAGAAACTTATAATGTTCTGGATGAAGATCTATGTGGTGATACCCCGATGATAGATCAAATTTTGTAAAATAGTCGCCTTCTTCAAACATTTCTGTAAATGTTTTTAGGTCTTCATATTTGAATTTATTTTTCTTAATGTATTTATTTACGTGTCTCAAATCAATAACAAGTCGTAGTTTTCCATTCCTCTCGGCCACGGTTAAAGGATTACAACAATAAGATTGCTCTGACACTTCTTGAATACAGCCTTTACTTAACAGTTCATTGATAGTTTCCTCAACAAATTTTGGTTGTTTTCTACTGGATAGGTTATTCTTAGCATAAAACCTTGGGGGTTTTCTTCAAACGGTATGAAATAGCCATTTTCGATTTTACTTTGAACGTAAGAAGATGCTTTTGGTGTATTTTTCCAGAACGAAGAACTTTTCCTAAGATTTCCAACGACATTCACATTTTTATCTTTTCCTTCACTACATTTATAATTACAAAGTTCATTTCTTATTTTTTGGACAAGAAGCATATAAGTGTCCTCTTTCTCCACATATATAACAGGTTTTAGAATTAAAAATATTCCTAGTATCAACACTTGTTTTTTGGAAAAAATCTGATCTATTTACAAACTTTTTATCAGAATCCTTAAAAAGGCTCTTCTTTCTACGATCATTCCTTCGTTTTTTTGTCTGAAGCTGTTTGCCTCCTAGATCTGAGGATACGTTTCTCATCCTCTGAGTCGTCTGCTAAATTATCGGACAAATAACATCTTGCAACCTCCCATCCGTCGTCTTCCCTGTCTGCCAAACGTACTAATTTTTGTCTTTTATCAATGTGGTTCTTACCTTCTTCAATCTTTTTCTGGGCTTTATCCAAATCCTTGTCTTTCATTGCTTCATCTGCCTGTTCCAGAGCTTCTTTAACTTTGCTGTTGTGTAGATATTGACTCTTGTTATACTCTCTCCTGAAGGATGGCGTTTCACAAGCTTTGATCTTTTTGGATATTTTCTCGGACAGATCTTCTTCTAGCTGCCCTTTTTCTCCATATCGATCGGCTTTCAATTCTTCTACCGTGTTGCTTATATTGTCAATCTTTCGAATCAATTTCTCAAGTAGTTCTTCTGACATTTTGATGATTCTTTCATGAAGTTGTACACTGTACAAACGTAAAATTCAAGAGAAAGTAGCATCTTTCGATGCTTCCCTTTTAAAGGCTTACAAGAGGCGCATTTTCGTAAATGCGCATGCGCTGAAATCTCGATTTCAGAATCGTCGGGAAAACCTTTTCCCGCTTATTTCAAACGCGGGAAAATAATAATCTAATGTTTTCTCTTTTGATATTATTTACATTCCTCGAAACTAAATCTGAGACAAACCTTTGCAGATCCTTCTTGAGTTTTCCTTCGATTATTTCATATACCGTATTTCCTCTATTAAAAGGCCGCGGCGTTTATTACAAATTCCAGTTTTTGGATGCGGCGTTTAATAGAGGGCGGCGTTCATTAGAGGGCGGCGTTTATTACAAAGTGAAAAATTGGACAGAAGCAAACTTAAACAATAATGTTTCCCTATCCTTAAAAAGGTTACAAAAGATTGTGTGAAAATGTTTTACACAAAAGATATGTTCACAAAAATGTCAAAGAAGAGCAATATCACTGTCGCCGTTCTCTTGTATGAGATGAAAACCTTTATAGCAATTCATGTAAATGTGAAAGAATTTGTTGATAGTAAACAAATAAAACCATTATCTATTAAACCAATTCTTGTTTAGCCTGTTTTCTAATAAACGCCACTTTTCAAGATGCGGCGTTTATTAGAAGGTGGCGTTTATTAGAGGGCGGCATTTACTACAAATGTTCGGCTATAAGTGCGGCGTTAGAGGAGGACGGCGTTTATCAGAGGGCGGCGTTTATTAGAGGAAATACGGTAATCCATCTTTACCAACATTACTTAACTTGTCATACATGCGATCAATATAATCTTCGGATGTTTCCTCTGGAATTTCTTGTTCAATATCCACTAACACCTTCATCATAGCAGAGACATACGCTTCACACACCACAAGCAATAGTTTTACTGTTTATTATAAAGACACGTCTTAACCCGACGAAAACTAGGGAAGACTGACAAAAAAATGAAAAAAATAATAAAAAGTTGTATTTATCGCAATTCAACACAACGAACTTCGATATGTCACTGCCGAATTATTCTCTGAGTGCTACCACGACGTCCACTTAGAACCAACTTTGACACCTTCAACATGAGAAACGCTTGCAAGTACGATCTAATCCGAAGAAGCTCGTGTTGATGTAGCAGCACTTTTGCTGTTTGGTCAGATGACTTTCTTTGACATAAGGGTGTTCAATCCCACTGCCAAATCAATCTTACCTGAAACCACCCTATCTGATGATGCACACAAAGCCAACGAACGAGAAAATGAAAGGCAATCTAAAGCCTGATTTCCACTCAGGATAATTTCAATTGGATCGGAACGGACCGGATCGATTTTTGATCTGCGCATGCGTATTAATTAAAGTTTTGCGATCCGTTTCGATCCATTTCAGTCCAGGAAAAAGTTGAAAAAAGTTCAACTTTTATCGATCCGGTCCGCGGATCAAAATTTTTTAACCAATGAGAATCGGGCTTTTTCTATAATTTATTATTATTATTCAAGAGGCTAGCCACATCAGCGAAACACAGTTTCCGTCTGCGCGAATGAAAGGAAATTGCTCTCCGGATCGGAACAGATCAAAAATCAATCCGGTCCGTTCCAATCCAATTGAAATTATCCTGAGTGGAAATCAGGCTTAAGCTAACGTGTCGTTATGAATTGACTCAGATTAGGAATAAATTTTCATCTGATTCGTTCATGTGTTTTGTGTCTTCGGGTTCCACATCGCCATTTTCCAAGTTTAATCACAGCAAATGAGCATTATTGTAAATTGACATTATACCTAAAAATAAAGTTTAACAGTTTTCAAAAAAAGAAAAGAAAAACCCGTATCCCTTATTGGTTTGCCCAAAAAACTTCTCGTTTGGGGTGAAGAAACGGACTATATACTAGTCGTGAAAAAAGTGTCTCTCACCTCTACGTGGTTTTATGCGGATATAAGAAGAACTTGACCGTTAAATTTAGTTAAAACAGTCATACATAATGAAACAGTGACACAAAATAAAAACGCGTAATATAAGAAGACAGATTGGCCGATGATTTTCGCCCCCTAAGCTTCGCCCTTGTGAATGACCGCCCCCTCAACAACGTTGAGCCCAGTATTGCGAAACTTTATAGCTGCAAATTTTGCTGCAGGCTTTCATTGAAGACGAAGCTCCCACGAAGTTTGTAAGTCAATTATAACTGCTTATTGTGTTTGTTAAGCCTGACTGGTAGCCTTGTGGTAGAGTGCTCGCTTCCTGTTCGGGAGGTCGCGGGTTCAATCCCCGACCGAGTCATGCCAGCGACTATAACAGTGTGAATCACTCCTCTCTGCTTAGGACTCAGCAAGAGAGTAGGAATGATGTCTAGGGTGGTTGTCTAGTTGAGCGGTTCCTGTCATTACAGCTTCCGTAGCCCAAATGGGGGCTTTAAATGCTCTAGGACCTCCTTCGCAGGACCCTCATTGATAACAGTACCTTAAGGAACTGAAGAGGCTATCCTGGGTAAACATTCGTAAATAAAGTTTAGTTCCTTTAGTTTTTCATAAAATAAAGAAATAACCATATCTTGACTTTTTGACTTAACTTTTTTTGATGGAGGTGTTTTGATGCGTATTCTCTCGTCTTGCTGCTGCTCACACGTGTGTTGTTGTGATGGCGGTGCAAATAATACTTTAAGCTAGGAGGATGGTTAATACAATAGGTACATGGTACAAATGGAATTCAAAGAGTGTATGACGGTTAGTTAGAAGAATAGGCTTCAATAGAAAGTGACAGCAGAGCTTAGAGAGGATATTATACCATTGTTGGCTTTTTTACTCATTTGACTTCATGATGGTATTTCCAATAATATACACAATAATATACAGCTATTAGACTAAGCTCATTAGATATATAAATCTTCCCATTAGAAAAAAATGAGGGGTCATTTACTTCAAAAATGAACATTTCCAAAGGAAAGTTATTGGATTTTTGTTCAGGATGACTTCGCTCAGTTTTGTCACTGTTTTAAAAATAACTTCAGACATTATACTTAACTGTTAGGCCGATGGAAATTTTAAATTAGTTTAGTGTCACCTGCCCGCATCAGTTTAATTGCCCGCATAAAAAAGTTCATTATTTTACAAAATTTCATTATTCCAATACCGTAAAGCGGGGTGACTTCGATCAATTTTGCCACTATTTTAAAAGTAACTTCCGAAATACTAAACCATTACGTCTGAAACTTTGGAATCATTACATTACATATTTCTTCTATTTCAGTGCAAAATTTCACATTAACTAAACTTGTAATTCCAGAGAAATAACCTGATCTTTCCAAGAAAACGACAATATCGATTATGGGGTGACTTCGATCAGCTTATGAGAAGCGCCAAATTACTTATAATTATATTTGACAATGTTTTTAAAGCGCCATTATTACAATATTAACAGACCACCATTTGTCATCCGCGGTAAATGTTCGACCGTAAAAGATCAGCAAATGTTAGTAAAACAAAAGATATTTACGACGTTCACACATGTGTGACTCCCGTTAATACGAAACGAAATTAACATTGAAATTTCATTGTATCTCAAACAAAATTTTTGAGATCTATCATCATGGGGAAAGAGCACGCTTATTAAAATTTCTTCGGCAAGTCATTAAATCTCCCATGAGATACGACGACTTTACACGAAGTTCTTGCGAACATGTAACTTATAACGATATAAAACATTCGTTTTTTTCGTGTTCTTATAAACACGTTATTATCAATAAAGGAATAAGGAAAAGAAAAACAGAATATAGTGGTGAAGAACAGAATTTCTTTCAGACATATAATAATTTTCTTTACATTCAGCCTCTATACTTCACATGTGTACCAAAAATGTCGAGGCTAAACTCTTGAATATGACGTAGAGCGACGACTAATGTGAGTGGTGAAAAGTTTGATGTTTTTTGTCGTTAATTTCGGAAGAAATTGATCGTTTCGCTTGAAGACGATTCTGATGATATTTTACAATGGGAATCTAAATGAAAATCTTGAAAAATATGAAAAACGCACTTTAATTTCAGAGTTTTAACAGTTTATTTTTACTGATCGAAGTCACCCCGCTGATCGAAGTCACCCCGCTTTACGGTACAAAATGACAATTCTTAAAAAGAACAATACATCATCCACTTCATTTTTGCTTGCCTACCTACCACTGACTATCATACCACGGTTCAAAATTTCCAAGTTGCTCTTCCCGCACGTCTGACTTTGCCAGTGTGTTCTGTCTAGTAAACGTAGCGAAATTTTGACATTCAATTACGTAATCGAAGTAGACATTAATTGTTGCAGTGTTTTGGAACAACGGAGTTATAGTTTCGATTTCTATCAGATACATGCTGAAAAAGCCAACTTTGCGGAATACCTAATTTGCGAAACTAACTTCCATGCAAATTTCTTTTTTTTAAATGCGATTGAAGAAAAAGCAGGTCTCAAGTTACTTGAAAGCTCGAGCTAATACCGAATCCGATGGGCGGGATCTTGGTGATTATAATAATGCAAAATGGCGTATTTGATGTGTTCTCCGGCTATTTATGGTGCTGAACAAAATTAATGAATAATGAAAAATGAAAACATGCCGCATGGCATTTTCAGGAAATAAGTGACGCTAAACTAATATAAAATTTCCATCGGCCTTACTTCCAAAACTTTTGTTTCATAAGCTTGCATATTTCTTCTATTTCAGTGCAAGATTTCCCATTATATTCTTAATCTCGTAGTTTCAGAGAAACTGATCTTTCCAAGAAAGCGACGACATCGATTATGTGAATTCGATCAGTTTGTGTTTTCAAAGCATTGCAATACTAAACGCCCATGTTCAGCCTGCGTCCAGTTCACAAAAATAAAATTAAGGAAATGGCAATGATAAGTGCACCCATGTTGTGGAGCTCAAAAAACTGATCAAAATAATGTATATGGGATCGTATTGCTGCAACCAACCATTACAGAGATACCGTCGATCAAAAATTTTGATGGCGTCACAGACCCGTCCCCAAAAAAATTAGACCCAAATTTTTCGTCACCCCATCGCCTGTGTTGCGGACCCCAAAAAACGTCAGTTATTCCTATTGATTATTAAGATAATTTTCCCTAAACGTCGCGTTCTATTTGGGTCTCAATGGAATGGCTTCACACTGACGTTGCGCAGAAGAAAATAAATCATTTCTCTCACAGCTCAATCTACCATTTTGCGTGACAGAGAGACAGACAAACAGAGAATCGGCTATTAAATTAACAGACCACCATTTCTCATCCACGAGAAATCTTTGCTCCGAAAGATCGTCAGATATTATAGTAGAACAAAAGACATTTACAACAACTTTCACTAGTCTATCAAACTGTAGCTTCAGATTTAAGGTAACAAAATATACTAGCAAGTAGTTCTCACTAGAATTAATGCCCCCGCAATAGACTGAGAATAAGCAGACCTATGGTTGGACAGGTTTTTTCAATGCAACGAATAGTTTAATGAGTAGTGTAGCCATGTGACAGCGCTTAAAATAAAAATTTATTCACTACCGGTCATTTGACCGGTACGGCACAAATCGAGGCGGCCATTGTCTAATTCACGACGTATTACACCCTCGAAGCTAGGGCAGTTGTAGAGGGCATCCGCCCCGCATGTTGAAAGTGCCAGGGGTTTGAGGATGGCCGTAATAATGTATTAATCAGGTAGAATAGTTAAGAACTTACATTTTCTTTTCATTTTTCTTTTGCCTGATCGATAATTTAATAAATTCTTTAAAAATCATGTTTGACTAATCTTAACGATACACAAGAGTGTATCATCAAACACGGGTGCATTCATTTCACTTTTGAGGTTTTTTTGATCTATCAAAATAAATCTTTTGATGTATTTTATATAGAATGCTTATGCTTCGTGATACTTTTTGAAAACACCGGAAATAGACATAACACAAAAAAAACTCGAAATTAAAATCATTTGA
The DNA here is from genome assembly GCA_027922465.2 of Turritopsis dohrnii. Lineage (NCBI taxonomy): Eukaryota > Metazoa > Cnidaria > Hydrozoa > Anthoathecata > Oceaniidae > Turritopsis > Turritopsis dohrnii. The sequence continues at coordinate 180,289 of BQMF02000519.1, forward strand.
AGAATAATTCCCTATTGGCAGTTCAAGAAAAAATTGTGTATTATTTTTTTTGATAAGTTTCAAAACAGAGTGATCTTTTTTTTCTTTTTCAATACTTTCGTTGTACTCCAATCTTTTTAATTAAGGTAATAAGCACTAACACCTGTACAGAATAGACATAAGAGAACACGTGTTTGAGTTTTTCTGTAACAAAAAAATTCGACATTGTTTTCACTTAAATTGTTTAATTTAAATAAAATCACGGAGGAGGAGTGTTAATTTTCTTCCCTTTCGCTTAAGAATAGTAGACATCACCTACGCCATTTTTTCTGTACATTTTATTTTACTCATATTACACAACTTGTTATGGTTATTTGGAAGGTTCTACAAAGGTTTTAACAGGAGTTAATAATTAAGGGAAAAATATAATAGGTTTTACTGATCATGATCATACTAGGTTTGAACAGTTTGGGCAAAGAACAACAATTTGTAACATGGCTTTCTTACATACACAGAAATCCAATCACAAGTCTTTTAGGAAATATCCACCAAAGATCAGTGCATTGAATTTATTGAATGAAAGATTTATAGCTATTATACAATATAAAATATATATACACAAAGTATATACAAAAATAAAATGCATGGTTGGCAAAATTTCAGATTTCAAGCTGTGCTTCAAAATCCTTGTTCCTTTCACTAAAAAACACAAAAGTAATACCAAAAATGTCTAAGTAATTTTAGCATAGAACCTTCCTAAAAAACATAGTATAACAGAAAAATAAATGAGGAAAAAGATACGATAAAATATTCAGTCTTTCACCATGCTTTGAAACAGGGAAAAAGCAAAGTCTGCTAATTGTATACCACTGAGTTACAGCAACACAAAAGTTGGATGATGATTATGATGATGAACAAAATCAAAAACTGGCAAAAATTTGCCCTCTGACAAAAATTTTAGTTACGGAATTGGAAACGGAAAGTTTACCCATGTTGTAGAGCTTGAAAAACTGATTAAAAAGTGTATGGGATCGTTTCGCTACGATCGATCATTAGAGCATCGAAAAAAGATTTTGATGATGTTACGGACTGGTCCCCCAAAAAATTTTGGCCCAAATTTTTGGTCACCCTATCGTTTGTATCGTGAACCCAAAAAACCGTCAGTTATCCCTTTTGGTTCTCGAGATATTTACCTAAAAATGTTGTATTCAATTGGGGATGCAATCAAATGGTTCCCCTCTGATAGATTAAAAAACTGACGTCATACCACGTGTTTTTAAAGTAATCATGAAAAAAGTGTCTCTTACCTCTATGTGGTTTTACACGGACATTAGAAGAACCTGCTGTAAAATGTTATTAAATCTATCACCCTAAAATAAAAGACAGACGCACAAAGACAATTATTATAACAAGGCTGGTATATATCCTGCGTAAAAGTTTTTTACAGCTTTTAATTTCGACTGCAATGTGTGCAAATCCCCTGTTGAAAATAGGTGACAAAGAATAAAATCATAGAATTACGAACAGAAAGTATACCCATGTTATGGAGCTTGAAAATCTGATCAAAGAATCATTGGGATCATTTTTCTATGTTCAACTGTTACTGAAAGATTTTGATGACATCATAAACACAGTACCCAAAAATATTTAGGCCCAAAACTTTGTCACCCTATCACCTGTATCGCCGACTCCAAAAGATGTTAGTTATCCCTGTTGGTTCTCGAGATTTCCCCAAAAATGTCATGTTCGATTGGGGATGCAATGCAATGATTCCCCTGTGGTGATAAAATATGACGTCATATGCCACGTGCTTTGATACTAATCGTGAAAAAAGTGTCTCTCACCTCTACCTGGTTTTACTGAGACATAAGAAGATCTTGACTGTAAAATTAATTAAATATTCACTCTGTAAAGCGCTGGTCAAAGGAAAGCAACATTTCACGCAAAATCAGATGCAACATTTGCAAAAATGTTGCAATTGTTTGAGGTGGTGGTTATTTTCTTGCAACATTGTCTAAAACATTTCATTTTCGAGTCTTTTCAAAATAGATACCATCATGCTAACCATTCAATTTGACTTTCGAAATTTGATGTTTGAAATTCAAAATGTTATAAGAAAATTTTGTTTTGATATGTCAAATGAATGCAACATCATAAAAAAGGTTGCAACATTACTACAACACATTACAACAAAAAATGAACATGTTCATTTTGTTGTATAGCCATGCAACACCGTTGTTTGGCCGTTCAACATTAGACAACATTTGTGTGTTATGAATGCAACAATTGACGCAACACTGTTGCATCAAATGTTGTGTTCGTTTAACTAGTGCTTAAAATAAAAGTGGTATGCACTATCATGAATTAGTATATACAACAAGTATAAAAGTGCTAATGTTTTTGCTGTCTTTCTTAATATCTCCCAATCCGTGCATAAGAAAAAATGTTAGAATAGAAGATCTTATTTTAGATTTGCAGTTTCAGAGTACTTCAGAAACTCGTAGAAAACTTAGAAAAGATGGAAAGGTACAATTCCTTTTATCGTTTATTCAGCTGTGTAGTATTTCAGTACATCAAATGAATTTTCGTCTTTTTTTTTCGAATATTTTGTTCTTCAAATGAAAGCTTTGCATTCTTCATACACCTCTCGTAGAAATCACCACTTTCAACTTTTTATGAGTCTGTTATCCCAGTCGTTAAACGATGTACAAACTTTAATTACTTATCCCTCTTCTTCCCGATCCACCATGTCTTCGCAACTTGGGGCTGGACGTTTAACATTTTTGCATTTCGTTGATAATATCTTATCAATAAACCTTTCCCAAACTTCCATTTAAACCACGTGTTATGGTTAAGCCAACAAGTATGGCCTCGCTTTAAAGATTTTAATCATCGCACTATGGAATGGAAATAATCTATATATACTAATTCACGTTGTGTGCAACACATTTAACTTAGAGAGTGTTTGTTTTTTTGTTTTTTAATGGTCAAAATCTTCTTAATCGTGGTCATATTGCGACAGTTCGACCACGCAAGACACATTCACGATTAGTATAATAGCACGTGGCATCATTTGACGTCAGATGTTTTATGATCACACGGGGAACCATTGCATTGCATCCCCAATCGAACGCGACGTTTTTGGGGAAATATCTTGAGAACCAATGGGGATAACTGACGTTTTTTAGGGTCAGCGATACGGGTGTTGGGGTGACGCAACATTTGGGCCTAAATTTTATTTGGTACTGCAGATATGACGTCATCGAAATCTTTGATCAGCGATATCTCCGCAACGGTTGGTCGTAGCGAAACACACGTTCATTCAGCATCGGAAATTTAGTTTGCGCATGCGTCGCTTAAACGGGAATTTTTAACGAAATACATAAGGGCGGCTTGGAGGGGTGTTTTTTCTTAATTTGTTTACTAACAAAAACAGGCGCAAAGAAGAAGGAAATGGGAACGAAGATGGTTTTAATTTATTGATTTATGAAGTTCATGATTCTTTCGATCACACTGTACAAGTTTCATAACCGAAATATTGCTGTAATGTTGATTACCACGAGCTGAAAAAAAGCATGTTTAATACATGCGTAAAAATAGCACTTAGGGAAATTGAATTTAAAGAAAAACTAGCATTGGAATTTCGTTGAAACTTGGTTTATTTTACTGTGGAACCATTTCGGAATGTTTTCCTGAAAACCTCATGGAGTTGTCAGTTTTTGTTCGTCTTCAAACGTATTCCAAAGATGAGAGTTTTGACAACTGTATATTGCATATTCTGCATGGTTTCTTCGCTATGATAATAAACTAATTATCCCCTAAAAAGGGTTTTAATCGTTACCAAACTTCAACAGGACGTAAACAAGGAAAGGAAGATTTGTTCTTCTAGTCTGGTCCTCTTGATTCGAGGTTTTAAACATTGATTGGGCTTGTGGATTCACTGTTGTTAGATGTACATCCATACTGGCCTCTAATCGTCTGGTATTTGCTTTTGTGTGGCAATATGTTCCATATGCCCTGTTAAATGTTGGATGTATTTCTGTCAGCACCTCTACTACTTAAAGTCGTGTATGTTTTATTTGCTGATAACAGTGTTATCTTCAAGTTGAAGTGAAATGTGAAAGTTCATCATTATTAAAAGGAAGGCTGAAGACTCACTTTTACATTTTACATTTTGATAATGTAGCCCAACTGAAAACATATGATTTATACAGTCACGAAGGAAGTCATGGGAAGCCCTTTCTATGTGGTGAAACAGCAAGTTATATACATAACGAAAACTGCAGAAAGTAATTGATTTCGTATACGAAAAAAAGTTCAGAAACCCAATGATGTATATATGTAACTTTTTAATACACATGATACACCTGGATAACTTGAGTGAATATGTTGTGCTTTCCGGATAGTAGTTTAATCGGACAACAGAAGCATATGTCACATACTGTTTTAATACAGTATATATATTTCATTTCGTAAAAATTAATACTACTGTCAATTTTCCTTATGAACAAGGAAAGTAAATCAAAACATAACAGTCTGTAGTGATTTGGTTATCGATGTATACACGTTTTTTTTTTTTATAAGCATAACGCCTATAAGCATATCAAGGCTCAGAATCGGCAAAAATTTAAGCATACCATAAGCATACGCTGAGGCTCATTTATCATTAACCTGAAATTTTTTTACAAGGGTAAATTTTAAAATCGGGGCAAAATATAAAAGTCAGACATAATTATAACGTAATTGTAAGCTTTCTTCAAGTACGAGGAGCAAAAGAATTTCCTAAGAAAATTTCTTTTGTCAATTTCTCATTCTTTAATGACACATTTGTTAATTTGGTTCGAAAAATACCTGTTCTCTTGGGACTCATGTTATTTATAAAACACTTAAGTGTTATTTTTAAACTAGGGAAGCGCCAATAAGAGAAGTGTGAATAAGCATATCGTAAGCATATTTCAGCCTCAATTTTAACCTTTTACTAAGCATATTGAGGCTGAACTCAAAATCCCATATGCTTATAAAAGAAAAAACGTGTATTTTCACACCAAAATCTGTTTGTTTGTTTTTCATTTGGGATTTAGGAAGGTTATTCATCACACTGACAGTGTCCTCTGAAGAAATATGTGTATGAACATTTTTTGAATCAGAGATGTTTATTTTAAATACTTGAATTTAATTTTATAAATTGTCCTGTCTTAGCCCAACCCCTTTTTTGATAATAACTCATTTTTCCTTATATTTGAAATGCTGTGATTGGTTTTTGATTAGATAGTTATTTACTTTATTGCTTACTATTCAGCTGTTAGATAAAAAACATTTACGACATATATTTTTAGCTATACCCATAGTAACTTCTAAGTCACTTTATTTAACTCCTCAGCAAGAATTGTTAAGTAGCCTTATCATTTGATCATGAACATCTTCATCCATAATAAGTTCAAAATAACTTCTTTTATTTTATTAAATTCAATTACACTCTGTCCTAAGTACATTTTTATTTAAGTATCAGGGTGATGGCTGTTAAACCAGTTGTATATATTAGAGACATTTTTTTGTGGTTATCAATGTACACAATTACTGATAAAATCGAAACTTTAGGGAGATATACAGTTTTGTTTCTTGTTTGAACACGTGACACATTAATGCTAAAGTCGCTAAAAAGTGACTCGAATGAAAACGCCCATAACTTTCTTAAAAAAGCTGACAGCTCAACAAAATAACTTGTGACTGAAAGCTAAATAATATAGCTAGGCAATAAAAGTAATTTTAAAGGATTTCTAATGTTCAATTTTTGGGAATAATGGGATGAAAAAGTAAGATTTTTGCAGTTTAATAGTTGACAGTTTGGCACGACGTAAAATTTCTTTACATAAATGCCTGGTTACAAATTTTTGATTTGGGCGATCGTTGGTTATACCTCTTACCAAAGAAATTAAAGTCTACATCATACAAACATTTTGAAATGAGTTTCAGAACATTTTACTGCGTCAGGTCATGATTAATGACTCATCGAAAACGAGAAAATTTGTTGTCAACATCGAAAAAAATCCAATGCGCAATGCAATGGCTTCTTTTCTTCTACCGCACCTGATCTGAACGAACGTGAACAATCCCATACATTTTTTTGCTCAGTTTTTCAAGCTCTACAACATGGGTACACTTTTGAGTTGCGATTCTATGATTTATTTTTTCGTCACGGGTACATACACGGGAATGGTGGATTTGACCTAATATTTTCGAAGTTAAGTTCGGTAAAAAGTTTTTACCCGGGATACTAGTCTATATATTAATAGTCGATTCTCTGTCTGTCTGTCTGTCTGTCTGTTTGTTTGTTTGTAAGTCACGCAAAATGGTAGATTGAGTTGTGAGCGAAATTATTTCTTTCTTTGTGTGCGACGTGAGTTCGAAGCAAATACATTGCAACCCCAATCGACCGTGACTTTTTTTGGCTGATGAACTAATAGGACTAACGTTTTGTTTTTATTATTATTGTTAGTTTTATATTCCACGTTGACTTGGCTTTGAAAACAGTACATCAACTAAATACAAAGAAACTAACTGATTAAACGTTTTGGACATAAAAGCAGCAGTGGCAGAACGTGGCAGCATGTGCGGTTTACCAGTGTATCCTAACGTATCCTTGCCTGACTGTCTGAGACGGGTGAACTTTTTTTCGAGCAATCAAAATGTTTAAAAACCGATAGGTAAAAAAAGAGTATCATGATACAAAATAATTTTTTTTGCTTCTGTCTTAATAGTTGTCTTAATTTCTTTTAATTGATTTCTTTCAATCTATTTTAATCAGATCGAACGTTTTTTTTTATTCACTTTATTCATTTTGCACGTGCCTTTTTCTCTCTCCTCCCGTGTGATCTTTTTAAAAAGAAAAACCATTTCCCCCTTACGTTTGATAGCACCCATGTTAGAGCGCGTAACTTTTTTAAAACAAAAGCTAATAAAAAGTTGAAGTTTCCTCTCTCTACGTTTTGAGTGTATTGTTACACTGATAAAAGATTGGTTTTACCAGAGGTTGTGACTTCGAATCTGCTTCTGGTTGAACACAAGTTGTTTGAGACGTTTATTGATACAGTGATACAGAGCAGGTGGACATGGGCGGCGAGCGACGCCGCCTTGGCGGCTAGTCTTATTATAATAATCCGCGTTGTGCATACCACTTTTATTTTAGAGAGTGACATATTTAGTTTAAATTTACGGTCATCGTCCTCTTATGTGCGCGTAAAACCACGTAGAAGCGAGAGACACTTTTTTCACGATCATTCCAAAAGCACGTGGCATCATTTGACGTCAGTTTTTTATGACCACGGGGAATCATTGCATTGCAGCCCCAATCGAACGCGACGTTTTTGGGGAAATATCTCGACAACCAATAGGGATAACTGACGTTTTTTGGGGTCAGCGATACGGGTGATGGAGTGACGCATCATTTGGGCCTAAATTTTATTTGGTACTGCGGATATGACGTCATCGAAATCTTTGATCAGCGATATCTCTCTAACCGTTGGTCGTAGCGAAACGATCCCATACATTTTTTTGATCAGTTTTTCGAGCTCTACAACATGGGTACATTTCCCGTTTCCAATTCCTAAATTGAAATTTTCGTCACGGGGATCGTTCACAGGAAAGGCGATTTTGACGCATCCTTTTCGAAGTTAAGTTCGGTAAAAAGTTTTTACCCGGGATACTAGTATATACTAATTCGCGTTGTGTGCAACACATTTAACTTAGAGAGTGTTTTGTTTTTGTTTTTTTAATGGTCAAAATCTTCTTAATCGTGGTCATATAGCGGCAGTTCGACCACGCAAGACACATTCACGATTAGTATAATAGCACGTGGCATCATTTGACGTCAGTTTTTTATGATCACGGGGAATCATTACATTGCATCCCCAATCGAACGCGACGTTTTTGGGGAAATATCTCGAGAGCCAATAGGGATAACTGACGTTTTTTAGGGTCAGCGATACGGGTGATAGGGTGACGCATCATTTGGACCTAAATTTAATTTGGTACTGCGGATATGACGTCATCAGAATGCAACGGTTGGTCGTAGCGAAACGATCCCATACATTTTTTTGATCAGTTTTTCAAGCTCTACAACATGGGCTCAATCTTTTTTTCAAGATTCGGTGATTAAATTTTTCGTCACCTGTTTTCGTCACAATGTTATCGAAATAAAAACCGTAAAGAACTTTTACGCGAGATACTAGTCTACTTATACTAATTCGCAATCGTGTGTAACACATTTAACTTAGAGAGTGTTTTGTTTTTGTTTTTTTAATGGTCAAAATCTTCTTAATCGTGGTCATATAGCGGCAGTTCGACCACGCAAGACACATTCACGATTAGTATAATAGCACGTGGCATCATTTGACGTCAGATTTTTTAATGATCACGGGGAACCATTGCATTGCATCCCCAATCGAACGCGACGTTTTTGGGGAAATATCTCGAGAACCAATAGGGATAACTGACGTTTTTTAGGGTCGGTGACACGGGTGATGGAGCGACGCAACATTTGGTCCTAAATTTTATTTGGTACTGCGGATATGACGTCATCAAAATTTTTGAACGGCGATATCTCCGCAACGGTTGGTCGTAGCGAAACGATCCCATACATTTTTTTGCTCAGTTTTTCCAGCTTTACAACATGGGTACATTTTCCAGTCCCGATTCCATAGTTGAAATTTTCGTCACGGGGTACACACACGGGAACGCGTCGTATTTCTGCAGATTCTTTTCAAAATTAAAGTCGTAAAAAACTTTTACGCGAGATACTAGTCTACTTATACTAATTCGCAATGTGTGTAACACATTTAACTTAGAGAGTGTTTTGTTTTTGTATTTTTAATGGTGAAAATCTTCTTAATCGTGATCATATAGCGGCAGTCCGACCACGCAAGACACATTCACGATTAGTATAATAGCACGTGGCATCATTTGACGTCAGTTTTTTTATGATCACGGGGAATCATTGCATTGCATCCCCAATCGAACGCGACGTTTTTGGGGAAATATCTCGAGAACCAATAGGGATAACTGACGTTTTTTAGGGTCGGTGACACGGGTGATGGAGCGACGCAACATTTGGTCCTAAATTTTATTTGGTACTGCGGATATGACGTCATCAAAATTTTTGAACGGCGATATCTCCGCAACGGTTGGTCGTAGCGAAACGATCCCATACATTTTTTTGCTCAGTTTTTCCAGCTTTACAACATGGGTACATTTTCCAGTCCCGATTCCATAGTTGAAATTTTCGTCACGGGGTACACACACGGGAACGCGTCGTATTTCTGCAGATTCTTTTCAAAATTAAAGTCGTAAAAAACTTTTACGCGAGATACTAGTCTACTTATACTAATTCGCAATGTGTGTAACACATTTAACTTAGAGAGTGTTTTGTTTTTGTTTTTTTAATGGTGAAAATCTTCTTAATCGTGATCATATAGCGGCAGTCCGACCACGCAAGACACATTCACGATTAGTATAATAGCACGTGGCATCATTTGACGTCAGTTTTTTTATGATCACGGGGAATCATTGCATTGCATCCCCAATCGAACGCGACGTTTTTGGGGAAATATCTCGAGAACCAATAGGGATAACTGACGTTTTTTGGGGTCGGCGATATGGGTGAAGGGGTGACGCAACATTTAGGTCAAAATTTTATTTGCTACTGCGGATATGACGTCATTATAATCTATGATCGACGATATCTCTGCAACGGTTGATCGTAGCGAAACGATCCCATACATTTTTTTGATCAGTTTTTCGAGCTCTACAACATCATTTTTGCACATCCGTTTCGAAATTATAGCCGTAAAAAACTTTTACGCGAGATACTAGTCTTATTATACTAATTCGCTTTGTGTGTCACACTTTTATTTTAGAGAGTGACATATTTGTTTTTTTTTCACGGTCAAATCCTTCTTATTTTTTCTCTTTTTGTCGTAAAACCACGTAGATGCGAGAACACTTTTTTTCATTTTCCGCGATTAGTATATGCTCCTCCGTTTTGTTATTTTTGGTTTGCGCAGTGGAAATCAGCCGAAAAACATCTTTGGAGGAGTGCGAGCAATGCAATGTTAATCGTTCGAAATTTGTCAACGATCATTTCGTGAGCAAGAAACTTCGCGAAGAAGACGTGTTTCTTTTTGTATACGAATATTTTAATTTAAATTTGATTGTTTTAGGCAGCAAATCGACGAAAGAACTGACGAAGAAACACAGGTTTGTATGCACGAAGGTAGTGTTATTATTATAAAACGTTTTATTATCGTTTGTTTACAATGAAAAATCATATTAGATATACAGAAGAAGTGCAGTGAAGTTTTAAAAATTAGCTGCAGAAAGATCGAACGAACAAAAGGTATTATTATAAAACTTTTATTTTTGATTAATAAAAGAACAAGTTAGAAACATGTATTTGTATTTAAATGTATTTAAATGTTTGTTTCCGTTTTAGTTATCAAATATCGCTATACAGAAGAAAGTGTAGTGAAGAAATGCAGAACAAAATGATGTTTATTTACACAGTAAGGAATGGTTTTAATTTAGTTTTGAAAGATTAAATACTATAGCTTTGAATGGATATCTTATTATAAGAGTTCTTTCGTTTAGTTTATATGCTACTGGATGAAAGTAAGGTTGGAAGAATCCAGTATTAGATCGACGGAGATTTTATGAATTTGGTAACGCGCGCTATTATTATTTTTATAGTTAGCAAAGAAGATTTGATTTGATTTATTTATTTACAGATCAATTAAAAATGGTCCCACAGCTATGACTGTTTTCCTTTCTCATGGCTGTGGAAGTAGGGAACGTGTTATGCTGTCAAATTGTATCTATTGACGATGTTTGATGCTTTGTCTGCATGCCTTTCTGCCAGCCATTTATGCCTTTTGTTTTGGTTTGCTTAAATATGGTTGCAGTAGTAGTAAGTATTGTAGCTGTTCTTTACTGAAATCTTTTAGGTCAGAAAAGAAAAAGTGTAGCTATTTATAAACGAAATTATAAATGTATAAATGAAACACATGGTATGTTGAGAAGGTTATTTAAGAAAGAAGCATTGCTGGGGTATATTTTTCTTCAGTTTATATTTGTTTACGGCATTCATTATTTTGTGTTATGTTAATTGCTACATACATACTTCCTAGGTATATAAGTTTAGCATTATGTTTTTATTTGTTGCTTTTAATATCTTCTGGGTATTCAATTATGGTTTTGGTCAAAGTAGGGCATTTTGTTGTTTCAATTATTTTTACTAATTTGATGTTTGGTTGTGTATGCCAGGTAAAAGTCTTTATTCTGTTCAGCTCCAGTGTTGAGTGAACCCGTATTGACTCACAGTATCGGTTGACTTTATAGACCAAGTTTTGTTTTTAATTGTTATCTTTAGGATAAATGCGTACTTGAATTTTCTTTCTTTTTGTTTTTTTCTTTACTTCAATATTGTAATAGCATGATTAGGTTTTCGGTATTACAATCCAAGTACTAATTTTTTAGGTAATAATAAAAAAAGCATAAAGAAATGGAACTCACGGTTTTAATCATGACGTTGATGGTTTTGGGAAGAACAGACTACATATCATTTCAAAAATTCATTAATGGTTGCAGTCGAGTAGTAACTTTGGAACAAAAGAAAAAGTTGGAAGGTATCAATTTGTTTTGAATTAACATTTTGTAATGTTTGGTTTCGTATGTCTGGGTAAACAGTTCTGTGTTACATATTGCCATTTTTTTTACATTAAAGTTACTTCTCTTCTGCGTATAAATATATTATTCTGAGCCATGTTGCTATTTGTTTCTGTTTTTAATCTTCTGAATGTAAGAAATGAATTAAAAAATTAATGCCTGTAGAAACTTTTACTCGAGTTAAATTTCGCAACACAACGCATACTGAACATGGGTGGCAAGCGACGCCGCCTGGAATGTTTTTGAGTTGCGATTCTATGATTTATTTTTTCGTCACGGGGTACGTACACGGGAATGGTGGATTTGACCTAATGTTTTCGAAGTTAAGTTCGGTAAAAAGTTTTTACCCGGGATACTATCTACTTATACTAATTCGCAATCGTGTGCAACACATTTAATTTAGAGAGTGTTTTGTTTTTGTTTTTTTAATGGTCAAAATCTTCTTAATCGTGGTCATATAGCGGCAGTGCGACCAGTGAAGAAACTCTTCCACTGCAATCCAACGATCATTTGTTTTGACACGTGATCGTCTTTTCGCCGTTTTCATTGGTTGCCGAAATCGTACAAACTATAGCGACAATGTTCGTTGATAAGAAATCCATTTTCATTAATCGTTTGACGAACGAACAGGTCTGTACGAAGGTATTAATATAAAACGTTTATTGTTTAAATTTTTGATTTTCTTTTGTTGTTTTTCTGTTTTAGAACGGAAGTAGATGTATTATGTTTATTAGGTATGCATTATATAAAATCATACTGAAATGGTTTTTATGTGGAAAACGAATAACAAATAACAAGTATACATCCAGCACATGTTTCAACGTTTTATTTAATTTGTTTTAGATTAATAAAATAACAGGTAACCAATGTGTATGTATTTAAATGTTTGTTTACGTTTTATATACAGAAGAAAGTACAGTGAAGAAATGCAGAAAAAATGATGTTCCTTTACACAGTAACGAATGGTTTTCACTTTAATTTAGTTTTGAAAGATTAATTAATTGAGTTTTGAATTACAAATAATGAGTTATTCTATCATTTAGTATGTATCTTCGCTGGATGAAAACTGGATGCTGGATGAAAGGAACGCGGAACGAACGAAATTTGTTTTGGTAACGCGCGCTGTAATTTATTTATTTACAAATCAATTAAAAATGGTTCTCATGGCTGTGGAAATGGGGGAACGTCTGATGCTGGCTCATTTCACCTAACCATGTCTGCCTTTTATTAGATTTTCTATACAATTTAAGATGCTTGGTACTTTGTCTATCTGGTTGTCTTCCAGCCAACTTTATGTCTTTTGTTTTTGTTTGCGTCAATATGGTCGCAATGAATGTGATTATTTTAGCTGTTCTTCAACTGAAATCTTTTCTTTTATTAGGTCAGAAAAGAAAAAGTGTATATATAACCATTAAAGAAATGAAGCACATGGTTAAATTATGAATTATGTCCTACAAAAAATGGATGGATTTTCTTTCAGTTTATATTTTATCAAATTTATGCATTATTTTGTGTTATGGTATTTGATTGTTTACGTACTATGCCTGGGTGTATAAGTTTGGCATTATGTTTTTTTTGTTACTTTTTATCTTCTAGGTAAATTTGTGTTTTTAGTTATTGTTTTTAGGATAAATGCGTACTTGAATTTCCTTTTTGTTTTTTGTTTCTTTTTGTTGTTTTTTTTATTTTCGGTATTACAATTGAAATATTATTCTTTCAGGCAATAATAAAAAAGCATAAAGAAATGAAACTCATGGTCATGGTTTTAATCATGATGTTGATGGTTTTGGGAGGAACAGACTATATATCATTTCCAAATTCATTAATGATTGCAGTCCAGTAGTAACTTTGGAACAAAAGAAAAAAGTTGGAAGGTATCAATTTGTTTTGAATTAACATTTTTGTAATGTTATTCAATGTTTGGTTTTGTATGTCTGGGTATACAGTTCTGTGTTATATATTGCCATTTTTTAACGTTAAAGTTACTTCTCTTCTGCGTATAAATATATATTCTGAGACGTATTGCTGTTTGTTTCTGTTTTAAATCTTCTGAATGTTAGAAATGAATTAAAAAATAAAAAAATCTTTTACACAAGTTAAATTCTGCCACACAAGGCAAGCTGAACATGGGTGGCGAGCGACGCCGCCCTGGCGGCTAGTCTTATTATACTAATTCGCAATTGTGTGTCACACTTTTATTTTAGAGAGTGATATATTTGTTTAATTTTTACGGTCATCGTCCTCTTATGTGCGCGTAAAACCACGTAGAAGCGAGAGACACTTTTTTCACGATCATTCCAAAAGCACGTGGCATCATTTGACGTCAGTTTTTTTTATGATCACGGGGAATCATTGCATTGCATCCCCAATCGAACGCGACGTTTTTGGGGAAATATCTCGAGAACCAATAGGGATAACTGACGTTTTTTATGGTCAGCGATACGGGTGATGGGGTGACGCATCATTTGGGCCTAAACTTTATTTGGTACTGCGGATATGACGTCATCGAAATCTTTGATCAGCATTATCTATCTAACGGTTGGTCGTAGCGGAACGATCCCATACATTTTTTTGATCAGTTTTTCGAGCTCTACAACATGGTTACATTTTCCGTTTCCAATTCCTAAATTGAAATTTTCATCACGGGGATCGTTCACGGGAAAGACGATTTTGACCCATCCTTTTCGAAGTTAAGTTCGGTAAAAAGTTTTTACCCGGGATACTAGTCTTATTATAATAATCCGCGATTGTGCATACCACTTTTATTTTAGAGAGTGATATATTTAGTTTAAATTTTCGGTCATCGTCCTCTTATGTGCGCGTAAAACCACGTAGATGCGAGAGACACTTTTTTCACGATCATTCCAAAAGCACGTGGCATCATTTGACGTCAGTTTTTTTTATGATCACGGGGAATCATTGCATTGCATCCCCAATCGAAGGCGACGTTTTTGGGGAAATATCTCAAGAACCAATAGGGATAACTGACGTTTTTTGGGGTCAGCGATACGGGTGATGGGGTGACGCAACATTTGGGCCTAAATTTTATTTGGTACTGCGGATATGACGTCATCAAAACCTTTGATCGACCATATCTCCGCAACGGTTGGTCGTAGCGAAACGATCCCATACATTTTTTGCTCAGTTTTTCACGCTCTACAACATCAGTACACTTTCCAGTCCCGATTCCGTAATTGAAATTTTCGTCACTAGGTGCGTACACGGGAATTATGAATTTGACCTAATGTTTTCGAAGTTATGTTCGGTAAAAAGTTTTTACCCGGCATAATAGTCTTATTATACTAATCCGCAATCGTGCATACCACTTTTATTTTAGAGAGTGTTGTGTTTTTTCTAAATTTACGGTCAAAATCTTCTTAATCGTGGTCATTTTTTCGTTAGACCATTGATAATTGACGATTAGTATAATAGCACGCGGCGTGACGTCAGTTATTTTTGTCGTATCACGGTGGAGCCATTGCATTGCATCCCCAATCGAACGCGACGTTTTTGGGGAAATATCTCGAGAACCAATAGCGATAACTGACGTTTTTTAGGGTCGGCAACACGGGTGATGGGGTGACGCAATGTTTGGGCCTAAATTTTATTTGGTACTGCGGCTATGACGTCATTAAAATCTTTGACTGACGATATCTCTGCAACGGTTGGTCGTAGCGAAACGATCCCATACATTTTTTTGCTCAGTTTTTCAAGCTCTACAACCTGGGTACATTTTCCAGTCCCAATTCTGTAATTGAAATTTTCGTCACGGGGTTCGCACACGGGAATGTGGGATTCTTGCACATCCTTTTCGAAATTAAAGCCGTAAAAAACTTTTACGCGAGATACTAGTCTTATTATACTAATTCGCGTGCGTGTGTAACACATTTAACTTAGAGAGTGTTGTGTTTTTTCTAAATTTACGGTCAAAATCTTCTTAATCGTGGTCATATAGCGGCAGTTCGACCACGCAAGACACATTCACGATTAGTATAATAGCACGTGGCATTTGACGTCAGATGTTTTTATAATCACGGGGAACCATTGCATTGCATCCCCAATCGAACGCGACGTTTTTGGGGAAATATGTCGGAAACCAATAGGGATAACTGACGCTTTTTAGGGTCAGCGATACGGGTGACGGGGTGACGCAACATTTAGGCCTAAATTTTATTTGGTACTGCGGATATGGCGTCATTAAAATCTTTGATCAACGATATCTCTGCAACGGTTGATCGTAGCGAAACGATCCCATACACTTTTTGGATCAGCTTTTCGAGCTCTACAACATGGGAACACTTTCCAGTCACAATTACGTGATTAAAATTTTCGTCACGGGGTATACACACGAGAACGCGTCGTATTTCTGCAGATCCTTTTCGAAATTAAAGTCGTAAAAAACTTTTACGCGAGATACTAGTCTATATATACTAATCCGCGTTGTGCATACCACTTTTATTTCAGAGAGTGTTGTGTTTTTTCTAAATTTACGGTCAAAATCTTCTTAATCGTGGTCATTTTTTCGTTAGACCATTGATAATTGACGACTAGTATAATAGCACGCGGCGTGACGTCAGTTATTTTTGTCGTATCACGGGGGAGCCATTGCATTGCATCCCCAATCGAACGCGGCGTTTTTGGGGAAATATCTCGAGAACCAATAGGAATAACTGACGTTTTTTGGGGTCCGCGATACGGGTGACGGGGTGACGCAACATTTGGACCTAAATTTTATTTGGTACTACGGATATGACGTCATTAAAATCTTTGATTGACGATATCTCTGGAACGGTTGGTTGTAGCGAAACGATCCCATACATTTTTTTGCTCAGTTTTTTGAGCTTAACAGCATGGTTACAGTCTCTTTTCGAGATTTGGAAATTTAATTTTTTGTCACCTATTTTCGTGACAACGTTTTCGAAAATAAAGCCGTAAAAAGCTTTTACGCGAGATACTAGTCTTATTATACTAATTCGCGGTTGTGCATCCGGTTTTTATTTTAGAGAGTGACATATTTGGTTTTTTTTTCACGGTCAAATCCTTCTTATTTTTTCCCTTTTTGTCGTAAAACCACGCAGAGACGAGAGACACTTTTTTTGATTTTCCGCGATTAGTATATGCTCCTTCGTTTTGTTATTTTTGGTTTGCGCAGTGGAAATCAGCCGAAAAACGTCTTTGGAGGAGTGCGAGCAATGCAGTTTCTTCGTTCGAAATTTGTCAACGATCATTTCGTGAGCAAGAAACTTCGCGAAGAAGACGGGTTTCTTTTTGTATACGAATATTTCAATTTAAATTTGATTGTTTTAGGCAGCAAATCGACGAAAGAACTGACGAAGAAACACAGGTTTGTATGCACGAAGGTATTGTTATTATTATAAAACGTTTTGCTAAACTTTTACTCTTATTAATAAAACAACACGGGTAGCAAGTGAGTTAGTTATTTGTTTACAATGAAAAATCATATTTAGATATACAGAAGAAGTGCAGTAAAATTTTTAAAAGATAAGCTGCAGAAAGATCGAACGATTAATAAAAGA
Source organism: Turritopsis dohrnii (assembly GCA_027922465.2). Taxonomy (NCBI): domain Eukaryota; kingdom Metazoa; phylum Cnidaria; class Hydrozoa; order Anthoathecata; family Oceaniidae; genus Turritopsis; species Turritopsis dohrnii. Next base: position 197,520 of record BQMF02000519.1, read on the forward strand.
ACAGGCAGCAGCATGTGTGTAAGTGATTAGTTAGCAGGTAGCACACATCAACCTCGAACCCAGGGTCTCTTGCCTTTTCGATATACGGATAGCGGCAAAGAAGACCCTGGCGAACGCTACAGAATTAACGAATTCTATTGGCTGAAAATATTACAACGACCGCAGGATTTTCGAGCAAAAAGAAGAAATCATCCGAGTTACTACTGAGGAAGATAAGAATTGGAGTCTAAAAATCTAATTATTCAAAATAACATTATTTTAGCTATCATTTCAATTCAAAAAGCACTGTTATGGTGACATTATGTATTTACAATGAGAAAGGCTAACAACAAAAAGTTCTTAAAATAGTCAACAAGTGAACAAGATAAATTTTCATGCTCTTTTGACTGATAAAAACAACAGAATAGTGATGAATTATGGCAGTCTTTGTTAGAAGAATATAGTTTCTAAGAACTTTAATTACCTGTGCTAAAATTTAAGAGCATAATTTAGAAATCTGAGGATGACCATCTTCAATCATTTCTGGGAGGAAAACATGAATTTTTTTTATGACACAGTTTTTGAATATTATCAACAATAAAACTACAAAAATCACAAATACATACAAATACATAGTTGAAACATTATTTTATGATCACAGATTGACCTATATTTCCATTATTTAAATATCATACACTTATTAAATTTATATAGCTAATTTCCATTCACTCAGATTCCTTATTAGAATTTAGTGGCTTCAGTTGATGAATATAAATCACGACGTTTCTGAAGCAAAATTGTTCAATATGTGATTCTAAACAAAGCGTTGCATACCAGAAATGGGATCAAAAACTAAACCAAGCATGTGCACATACATAGAATGAAAATGTAATCTAATTTTTACTTTACGGTACACAATTTGCAGGATTTTCATAAAAAGGTATACATTGACTTAAGAATTCTAAATCTTAAGCTGTATATCGTTTAGCAAAATACATAAAAGGATAAAGGTAAACTTTACACTTAACAACAATACAGCGTTTACTCAAAACTAAACCATCTGCCATAATGGATTCAAGATCCCATGTAATGATTTAAAACTGTTATATATATGTCACATAGCTTGGTTATAAAAATCCTGCAAATTGTCAGAGAGAGAAGAATGGGCTGACAAGAACGACTGAGACGATTTAAGGGAAGATAACAATCTAAAAAGCAATTTCCCTGAAATTTGAAATATATATCAGTATTCATACAGAATACCATCCTGTTTTCGATCACATAGTAACCTTGAAACTAACAACAAATTTCACTCAACATATGTTAAAATTTGGTTAAAATCCTGACAGGATCCTACACAAGATCCTACAAGAATTCATAATAAAAATACTTCTTTTTCAGCATACATAATAAGGGTACTTAACATATACAACAAACATCCATTTTATAAGTTGTGTTTTTCTGTCTTCATTTGTGACAAACGTATAAATACTTAGGTCACTTACATGAAGAAGTTATAGAGCTTTTTCGAAATAGACATACATCTACTGACCAGTGAACTTAGCAAATTCTGATATAAATAACGATGTTGAATCATTTAATAATTTGAATAAGTTCTTCATCCCAAACATTTATTATGAGAATCTTCTCTCACCACTGCACTGTTGTATATTGTTTATGTATTATCTTCATAGTTTGTTTTTACATTTTGTGTGCCTTTATTGACTATTTATATTTTCTTTTGTGGAAGATTGAACCTCAATACACTCAAGTTTTACTTTTCTGCTTCTGTTTCTGGATGTGTCTCCAAACAAAATAAACCACAGCTCGTTACAAAGATAAAATCCACACAACACCACACGAAGTTTGCAATCTCCCTTTTATCATTCAAGGTTTTCGAATGTAATAACCTTGATAACGAATAAAATCTTTATCAAATCAGAAACACCGTCTTTCCAGAATGCTGTTGAAGTCTTGTAAACAACTAAGTTTTGCAGAAATGAGCTCGAGTAAACTCGACGAACTATATTTGGTCTCTATATTGGTTGTTATGTGACTATATAAAAAACTGAATGCACGAGACAAAATTTCTTCGGGCCACCTCTTTTAAAAATTACACATATTTTGTGTAATTTTCATGTCACGTGACCAGCGTTCGCCAGGGTCTTCTTTGCCGCTATCCGTATATCGAAAAAGCAAGAGACCCTGGGTTCAAGGTTGAGCACACATGCGTAGGTGAGTTTTTGAACAGATGTTTGTTTTTTTCAGATGAAAACCAAACGAAGAACGAGTGGAAGAAAGTCGTGCTGATTTTACGAATTTCTTTTTATAGTTATCAAATAGTTATGGGAGTGCAGCAGTACAGAAGTAGTGTAGATGAAGTTGAAGAAAGGATGATGTTTATTTACATTGGTGAAAATGGTTTTACTTATTTTCGGTGGAAAATTGTTTGGAAAAGATATAAAGTAATATACGTAAGTACATGAGTCAAACGGATTTAATAGATACAGCGTTAAAAGAGAATAAAAACAGAGTTAAAACGATCAGATCATAAAGATGCAGGTCCTACACGAGCAGTTACTGATTTGTTTTGGTAACGAACTGTTCCTTATTTTATTTATTTCAAAGTGGCTCCACAGTTATGAAGTTACGAAGAAAGCATTTTTATGTCTTTCACTGTATAAAAATGGTAGTGAAATTGCAGTAGAAAACAAATAGAAAGTGTATGTTTACAATAGGAAAGTATGCTGGAAAGTTAATCGAGTGTTATTAATTTGTTTACAGGTATGAAATATAGAAAGTAAAAGAGTTTAGAAGTGTTTGATAATGGCTACAGAACATGATCAATTATTGTTGTTTACTATCATGATGATGTGAATTGGTATTGAAAGGTAAAGTTAAAATAGTATCTATTTAGTTAAAACACAGTTAGAGAGATAGGAAAGTGCCGATGTTGGCCCAAAATTGTATCTCGATCATATGATTTCGGGAATTTCCCTACTATAGCTAATATTATCAAATATAAGATCTTTGTTTTCATAACGCGATACGAGTTATGAAACGTGTTATATTTGATTACGTAAGCAGTTTCTATTATTATAACCACAAATTACTCATAATTGTTTACAATTAAATATCTCATAAAAATGTCCATGGGGAAATACCTGATTGTAGTAAAAAGCAGTTTGTAGCAGTTTCATTTTTATAACATAAATGAGCTAACAATACATATGACATACAGATCAGCGTAGTCTAGTGGATAAGAACGCTAACTTGTAACAACAAGGTCGTGTGTTCGATCCCCACTCGGTCTCTCATGTCCTGGTTGAAAAACTTGCATGAGTGCGCACTTCCCCGCAGTTGCGTTGGATATATCGCGGTTTGGGTAGACTTCGGTCTGGGTGATTAATCACTGTCAGGTTTCACTGGTCCACAGAGACATTCAGGTTACCGTCAAATCGATCGAAATTCAACATAAACGTCAGGGCTTGAAGGTGTTAGCATGAACCTAAACTACTATCACATGTGGCTGTCGGGATATAAACGTCAGGGCTTGAAGGTGTTAGCATGAACCTAAACTACTATCACATGTGGCTGTCGGTACAAAACCCTAGGGGGTTCTCCTAAGGAGTTTTGTTTTCAATAATAATAATAATAATACCATATACTAAACATCGTGGTAATCGCTAAAACCAAAGCTATTTTCTCTTCTTCATGAGATGGGAGTGAATCTGTTTGACTCACTACTCTTGTTTGAACTTTCTTTTGTGAACTTTTATTTTTTGTTTGTGTTGGAGAGCTAGTCACTTTGGGCGAAATATGATGCTCTTGCATAACATTAATCATTTTGTTTCTTCCGAGGCTCAAGTTGTCATTAGATATGAGAATTTTATTATTATAACCAGACACTCCCGACTTGATGTTTAGATTCATGTCACTAGGTAACATGTAAATACCTTGTCCAACAGAATAATCAACTTTGCTTGAAGCGTAATTTAAAGTATCTTGATAACGTTTAATGTCATCTTGAATATCAACTCTGCGGTTAACAATGTCTTCAAAGTTGTTCATAAAAACTCGTTGAGCTGTCAAAGAGCTTGAATTATTACCTAAAATAGAAGAACGAGCTGAGGCTTGTGAACTAAGAACAAGATAAGCATATGCTCTAACACTCTCTGAAATTTTTACAAGACCTGTTTTTGTAAAGCCTTTAGATTTTTCTATAATCCATCGTGTCATGGAGTCGTCTGTGAAATAACTCACACCTGGCGTTGGATAGTCTCTACGTCTTTTTTGATACGAGCTGTAAAAATATTGTCCTTTGTATTTTTTAGGATCAGAATCGACACCATATTCACTACAGATTTTTAAAAACTCTTCTTTGTTATAAGGATTATCGTATTGGTTGAAACTATCTTCAAAAGGTAGAGGTGTCTGCAGACGCTTAATGATTCGTCTAATATGATAATAGACGTGAAAACGATATACTGCTCTAATCATAGGAGTAGAGCGACCTTCTTTCAGATGTTCAGAACTGACTCCACAAGCACTTGAAGCGCACCAAGTGACAAAATTGAGCTGTGTTTGCCATAATTTAAACGGTTGTTCCTGCCAAATTTTCATACGTTGATCATTCTCTTCCATTTCGTAATTAGTAAATATATTTGGAAAAGTTGCAGGGAAAGAACCGCTCTCAGAGACAATAATTGTTTGTTTGTATAAATCTTTAGCATTCAATATCTGGAGGTATTGTCCTCCATTTGGCTTATAAGCCGCGTTGGGAACATATTTAAAAATATTCTCCATTATTATTTAATAATATTTTCTTATATTTAATACAAGAAAATGTATATCACAGTAAGTCTCGTAAGGGGTGAGAAGACTATAGATCTACCTTACCCCATTCGAAATATAGATGGTTCGAAAGAGATCGCATTATTTGAGATATTTGCAGACACCGTCACCTATCAAATCACAACACCGATAACATTGAAAACGTCTGACGATGGGAAAGCTGAAAAGTCGATACCAAAACGAACATTCACGAGTAGGGAATTGAATTCCTTTTTAGCAGGTGCCTTTTTAGAAGGCGATATAGAAATTAAATCATTAGCCAAATACCCTCAAATAATCAAAACAAATACGCTAGCTAAAATAACCAAAATGAATTTACATCTCTCTGAACTCGACAACACTCAAAATCTTGAGAATGGAAAGCTAAGTGATATTTTACTAACCGTTCCCATCGCTAAATATAGTGACTTTACACATACTGAGCCTAAAAACCTTCAGTACAAAAAAATAAAAAATGGTGTATTTCAGTCTCTCACGTTGAAACTCACAGATCAACATTGCAATATACTAAGTGAAGATCTGGGTACAACCGTTGTTTTGCACATTCGCTAAAACGAGATAAAAAGTAAAAATTAATTATATATCATAATTAATAATGAAGTATGGAAAGAGGTTAAATCCAGAACGTTCACTTAGAACTGCCCACGGTGTAAAAGGTTCTCGTCAAAAAGTAATTGTCACACACAATCCAAGTGAGATTGATCAAAATCAGTTATTATTGGTTAGGTTTCCAAATTTAGGAAGTGATGATGTCATTATCCCTGGAACAACGAATCTAAGTTTTGATATTGAACTCGAGTCGAAAGCTGACTCAAAAAGAACATTGGTCAGTAACATTGGAAGAGCTATCGTTAAAAAGTTGGCTGTCAAGTTCGAAGGTAACGAGATATTGAGTATCGATGACTTTGATCTTTTTGGGTGTTACAGAGATTTATGGTTAACCAAGTTTGAAAAGAGAAACGCGATAAGACAGGGTATCATCATCGATGATGGGTGTACAGAGAATTGTATGAAATTAAGGATTGGTGCTTCAGATAAAAAGGACGATGATGCGGAAGACAAAGCCATTGCTGACACCTATAAAAACAAGTTTGTCATTCCACTCGACTTTGAGATGCTAGATAGTACTATTCCATATTATCAAGCAGGTTTAGGTAATAGGCTTTGCTACGAGATCACATTTAACGACTATAACCGAGTTATTTATTCTGACCCTCCGGATACTGCCGCAGGTCAAAAACGTAACCCAGATGGTAAATACAAAATATCTAACATCTCTCTTGAATATGAGCTTGTGACACAACCCACGTTGGCTAGACAAATCGCTTCTGAATATCAAAACATGGCTTTGCTCTATGATAGGATTTTGCGGCACAGACAAATTAGAGTAAACAAGTCAGACACAACGTGGAATTGGTCATTCAACACACCTGCCAAATCTTTGAAGGGTATTTTAGTTCTATTTGAAGAAGAAAAATCATACAAACGAGAAACCTGTAAATTCTACAATCCAAAGATCGAAAAGGTATCAGTCATCGTTGAGGGTAAGCCTAACCAACTTTTTGCTCAAGGGATGCAGCCGTTTGAACAATACAATGAGATTTGCAAGTATTTTGCTGAAGGAAAACCAAAAGATAATAGCGTCGGCGAAAACCGAAAGCGCTTGGGATTACATGATGTAAAAGTCTCTGATTACTTAACAAACAAGTATGCTCTATGGTTAGATTTCAGAACAATTGATGAGAATGCTTTGCATGGCACCGGTCGAAAGATTGAAAATGCAAGTGAAGGCATCACTTTACAGATTGAAAAGACCGCTGAAACTGCAGGAAACTTAAACGCATATGTATATCTAATAATGGATGCTCAATTAAACATACAAAACGGTCAATTTATGTCTACATTATATTAGTAAAATGAACACACTTTACATGAAAGAACCTCACACAGCATTATTCGTCGGACCAACATCGTGCGGCAAAACGGATCGTGTCATAAAATTATTAGAAAATGAATACTTTGATCACTTTGATTTCATCGTGATTATATGTCCCACCTTAAGATGGAATCAGACTTACGGAGATCGGAAGTGGTTCTGGAATGACAGCTATGTGATTTTAATTGAACCGGAAGGATCGTTGCATGAATATATTAAGAAAATGGACTTCTTTTGCGCCGGATACAAAACCTTATTCCTCATTGACGACATCATAGCTGATGAAAAATTGGACAAAAAGAGAAACCCTTTGCTCGAGTTGGCAATTAGTGGTCGCCATCGAAACCATTCGCTATGGTTACTTACACAATCATACACGGCTATACCTAAAAATTTACGACGGCAAGCTAAAATGTTATATGTGTGGTATCCAAAAGATAGAAACGATCTAGCCACCATTCATGAAGGGAACGATGTCATTGAATCGCAAGAAGAATTGAAAAATGTCAAGGAAAAACTGAAAGAAGGGAAACACACGTGCCTAGTCATGAGAATGGAACACCCAAGAACGCACGTGATTTGTTAAACAGATTGACTATATTTGTTACAAGACTCTTGTAACAAAAAACTGTAAGACTATTATAAGACTGTTATAAGACTGTTATAAGACTACTATAAGAGAATAATTTACGTCTCAATACAGGATCTAGAATTTTACCAATATGTTTAATCCTCGATTCAAAGCGTACTCTGTCAACAGCAGCCTCTATCCAGTTACTTCTACGAGATTCACAAGCAGGGATATAATGGACCATTACTTTATCATTAAAAGTAACCCTTTTTGTATCTTGATGGGAAAATATAATATCATCATCTGAGGATTCATCATCATCGAACATAATTGCTTAAGTAAACAATGTTTATTTATTTAACAATGTTAGAATATATTATTAAACATCATCATCCTCTTATAATTATTTTGTCTTACAAACTTATAAGAAGATAGCAAACTCTTATACAGCAAATTTCAACAAACTTATAAGAGGATAGCAAACTCTTATACAACAAATTTCAACAAACTTATAAGAAGATAGCAAACTCTTATACAGCAAATTTCAACAAACTTATAAGAGGATAGCAAACTCTTATACAGCAAATTTCAACAAAATTATAAGAAAATTATAACAAACACAACAAAATGATAGAATATGTCAACTTCGGGTTATTAAGCATACTGCTGATCTCGCTATTTTACTTTTATTTTGTGTTAAAAAAATACCTCTCTCTAATAAAAATGGCGGAAACAGCGATCGATAATTTAATCAACCAGAGTTATGATGTTCCGGGTGAATTTCCACCTTCAGATGGTAAAAGACAAAAACTGCTAGAGTGTGTCTTAACTGGAAATAGCAAGCTATACTTAGGGAAAATGTACACGGAAGAGCAAATTAACAAACTCAAAGATGGAGATGTAGAAAAACTTTTTAGTATCTATGAAGCTAAACTATCAGGTCAAATGGTAAAATCCTTGGGGAAATCACTGATACGTATTTATTCCATGGGGGCTTGTACAACGTTAGGAATAAACAATCAAGATGCGTTGAGCAATGACCTGGAAACTGACCCCTTCTTAAACTCTGCCCTTCAAAGATTTACATGTGACTTATATTATAAATTCGGCTCATTATTAGCACCACTCAGTAATGGACTTATTACCGGGAGGCATTATATCAATGAAAGGAATTTAAATAAATCCGATGATAATATAAATACAGTAGATAATAAAAATGTCAGAAGAACAGACTCCCATTCAAGTGACAACGAAGAACCCAAAAAAGGTTGAAGCGGGTAAGAAGTTGGCGGAATACAACCGTAAAAAACGAGAACAATTAAAACAAGTGTCACCTCAAAAAGAAGTGAATAAGCTCAATGGCTCTCTCACCAAACCAAATGAACAACAACCTATGAACTACACCTATGGTGTAGGTGGAATAATAGCTCTCGGTTTAGTTGGTGGATTTGCTTATTTTGTGTATAAAAAGAAAGAGCAAATATTACCCCGTGGATCACCATCCACCCCACTTCCACAAAAATCTAAAATACCAGTGAAAATCAATAAACATGAAATGGAATAAAAAGAAAAAAATGTATATATATAATAACAAACATGGACAAGAAAAGTATCGTCAACGATTTATATCATGCATCAGTCGTCTGCGTTTTCGCTATCGGCTACTCTATGCTAGGAAAAAAGGTATTAAAAATGACACCTCCCTCTATTCAAAAGTTCGACTTGGAAGATACGGGAAAACTAGTTGCCATTATCGCCGCTAGTGAAGTGACAAAGGACTACTTAATCAAACAAAAGATTTTACCTGAAAATATCAATATCTAAATATGGCTTCTATCGCAATGATGTTGGGTGGAGCTTTAGCTAACGCTTTGGCTTTCACAGGATCAAGCTATCTGTTTTCAAGTTTATCCAAAGACAGAATCGATAGGGAAAGAAAACGTCATGATTTGGCCATAGAAAAATTACAAAAAGCACAGATTGAATGGCAGCAAAAACGACAGGAAAGAATCGATTTTATCAATAAGCAGCTCATGCTCGAAAAGAAGGCTGATTCAAAATTCGTAGAACTAAATGATGCAATGAGAGAGTACAATAGTGTATTTAGTAATCATCTTGAACCGCTACCACGAGAGCCTGTATTGAGCGACTTTTATACACCGAGTCATGATCAACATGAAAGAGAATTGGCTTTTATAGCTCTGAGTATGCTCGGTATTGGTGGAATTGTGTGGTATTTTGAAAGATGAAGACCATCAACAAAAATTATGTTACACGATACATGTAACATATACACTTTCAGATGGTTACCGTCTAGTGACAAGGTACGTATAGATCAACCCTACAACCCCTACAATCAGAGCCCATAAATTTTGACTCAACCAACCTACAACTTCTTTTGCTCTAGTGAGTATCCATGATACGATAGACCCAATTATTCCTGGTAAAGCCTCTGCCGCTTTAGATGCTAATCTACCTAGAAGTGATGCTAACGCTTTTAGTTTATTTTTTATCCATTCCTTTGCATCGTCCTTTTTATCACCACCTTTGTCAGGATTTTGTGAAGAGTTTCCAGCTGCTGATAGTAACAAAGCTTCCACAAGAACACCGATAGCCATACCAAACGCTGTTAGAATGCTAACGATTGTTATGCCTTGTTCACGGAATAGTGTTCGTATCCTTTCACCTAATGTGGTATCTTTGTCAAGGACTTTAGCAATTGTTTCTTTGATGCTCGTAACTTGACTGTTTAATTTACCTTTGAGAATATCAATGTTCTCTTTCCTAGCTTTCAACTCTTCACGTAATCCATCCATTCTCTCTTCAACCTCTTTTCGTTGTTCGTCCGTGTATGTTGCATCATTTTCCATCTCCTCCAACTTGTTTTTCTCTCGATCGATATGCTGTTCTATTCGAACCTTTTTCGCAACCTCTTCCTGAAGACCTCCTCGTATGTTTCTCAGCGCCTTATCCAATCCTAACAACTCACGTACAGGATATTCAAATAGATCGCCGGTCTGAGTCATTTCATGATCGACAGATTGTTGTCTTATTAATGAAATTAGATCTTCCGTACTATTTGCAATGTTCCCCGTAATCTCCTCAAGCTCTACATCACTCGATTTTGTGATTTTAGATGATGAAGGGAGTTCTTCTTGTATTTTATTAAGTACAGCTGCCTGTCTGGCTGAAAATTTGCTCTTAGGTATATCATACCCTAAACTACGTAATCTGTTCTTACCCAATATGTCAGCTATAGCACCGGTAGCCCTTAGTCTTCCATTGTTTGTCAATGGTTTGCTACTGTCTTTGTAGTATAATTCACCATCTCTAATTTCAAACTGATCGGTATATAACGTCTCAGGTTTTGGCTGGAATTTTTCGGATAATCTATCATACAGCCCTTCAACTAGTTCTTTCAAAACTCTAGTATTCAGACTGTGACCTCCAAATGATGTTTCTCGTTCACCTGATGTATGTATCTGTGCACCCGTACGGTCACCGGTCGGTATGAGAGGAAACGTCTCATCGGTTGTTTCATCTGTCGTCATACCATGTTCTCCAAAAGGATCTAAGTCAATGTCTGCCATTTTATTTATTTATTTAGAGGATAATTTATTATTAATTATGTTATAACAAACCTCTAAATATGAATTTTAAAATTTATCCAAAACTACCCACTGCTCCTGAGGATTTGAATGAGCAGGAAAAGTTTAACGCAAGCGTAATAAATTCAGAATTTGAAGAGTTGATAAAACTTAAGAACAAGTTTAGCATCAAGCTCAAGAGATACAACAAGGTGATAGAACGATCGATGCTACTAAATGCTAGCTCAAGCGCTATAACCATTGGCTCCGGCATCGGTTCAATTGCAACAGGGGCTACTATTATTGGAATGCCTATTTCTGCAGGATTAGGTGGTGTAGCCCTAGCCGGCTCTATCTGTACCGGACTTACCACAGCTGTCATCAAAAGATATCAAAAGAAAGTAGAAAAAGTGATAAAATTATATGATATTGTTACATCCTCAATCGCTGTGTTCGAAACTAACATAAGTCAGGCGCTGGCTGATGGGAGGATCAATTACAAAGAATTCCAGGTTTTGCAGGGAACATATTACAACGCTTTACAAAAACTCAGCTCTATAGATAGAAAGATGGATACCGAAGCCCAAAATCAATTTCAAAAACGTTTGATGATAGAACTCCAAAACTTGAAAAAGTCAATAACCGAAAATGGTTACTAGGATGTGTGGTTATGTGTTCCTCAATTTGAAAAGTGATTAATGAAAATGAAACTTATATAAAGAGATATGATCACAAGTATATACAGACAAAAAGAGACAATGGAATTTCCAACAGTTGCAATATTTGAACAAAACATGGAACAAATTATTCCGATTATAAAGTGGAGAGAGCTATCTGAAAACGTGATTTATCATGTTAAATCTGTGGGTGAGATAGACACACCTGCATCTGAATTTGGTTCTGGAACAGCTATGTATGCAGAGGTGCAAGACAGAAGAGGAAACTTATATAAGACATGGTTACCTGCAAGACTTTGCGTTGAATTGAAGGATTATGGTTGGAATTCTAGAGAAGCCTTTGTCAGACCGAAGGGGCTCAGACAATCTGAAAAGAATCCTGAAAGACAATTCTTTGATTATGACATTATGTGGCGCTAAACCTCGTTGCTAGACGACTCATCTTTACTTGTTTCTAGTAAAGATACTTTGTATTTACGGTTCACCAACCTTGTACATAATCAGGAGGTAGCTCTGTATCCTCAGGTATCAACATCAGCTCTTCTTTCACAAAAGCTCGTTCAGGCCCATCTTGAAGGTAATACATTACACGGTTACCAGGTTGCTCTATTACCTCACTCAATCTATATGTCTTCTTTGACCATATCCTATCTGTTGCTCTTTTTCGATGATCGTCGTGCTCTTCACCCGGTTGCAATAGATATCTATACAAACCATCTTGAGGTAATTTTTCTTCAGGTGGATAGCTTTCTCGTTTAGCGAGAGGCACCTCTTTCATTTTAATAGCATCTTTCGGTTTCATATCGATCATCCGAGTCTTCGTATCGTTTAATCTATCCACAAGTTTATACAAATATTTGACCCACGTAGATGATACCTTTTCCGAATCGTTCAGTTCTTGAGCATCTTGTATTTTGAATAAATTTTCGGCAAGTATCTTGTTCAATGACTCGACAAACGCTGTATGGGTATGCTTATATTTAGTAGTTACTCTTTTAATTTCGACGTTATTCTTCTCCAACAGCTTTGTCACATCGGCTTTGAATTCTGAACCGTTATCACATTGAAATACTTTTGGATAGTTTAAGGGTCCAACTCTATAGATATCTCTTATCATATCGGCAACCTCTTTGGCTTTCTTAGTCTTCAAAGGTCGGGCTACTTTGTAACGTGAAGCAACATCGATACCGGATAAGATGTACTTGTATTTATTACCATATAGCATATCACTAGGCATATACAATATATCAAATTGATGAATCTCATTCGGTTTAGTTACCTCATAATGTGAACGTTCAACATGTTTCGGTGCTGGTAAATGTACTTGCCACAAAGCTTGTTTTGATAGCCACTTCTTAATTACCTTCGGTTTGAAGTCGAATCCTCTTAGATTGCGAACAGCCTTTTGTCCTTTCCACAAGTTTTGAGGTTGATAATAAATCTCTTGAAGTTTAGTGTCTGACATTTTTATTTATAAACAATGTTTATTTAGCTCATTTTATTAAAAAGTGATATCAAAAAGTGGGTTAAAACTTTATCTCTTTATATATAGAATAAAGCATAAACATGACCGACAAAATAGAATCAGATTACCAATCAATGACTTATAATATGTTAGTAAAATTATGTGCATCACGAAAAATAAAATATGTTAAGCAAATGAGTAAAGCTAAAATGATTGATGTACTTGAAAAGAATGATAAGGATCCATCTTATATTCTCGATCCTGATACGAAACAAGCATTTTATACACGCTTTTCAAACTGGATAGATAACAACGAAGAAAAATATAGAAGGTATAAAAAGAGTCAAAACGATAAGAGAAAGATGGTTCGTTCAACTTTGTAGATGGTGTTTTTTTGTTACTTAAATCGAGTAACAAATGTTAACTAGATCGTTTGAAAAAATGAAAAAATATAATTATAATATAATATGAGTTAAAGGAAGCTAATCTCATATATATATATTACAACATGACTACTAAAAATACTGTTGTTGAATTAAAAGCTCTTGCAAGAGAACGCGGTCTACATGGCTACTCAAAACTCAGAAAAGGCTGAGTTGATCGAATTATTAGCAAACCCACCTGTCCGACCTGTTCCACCACCAAGACCTACTAGGTTTAACAGACCTGTTCCACCACCAAGACCTACTAGGTTTAACAGACCTGTTCCACCACCAAGACCTGTTCCATTTATTCCTACCCAACAAGATATGGATTTGTTTGAGCAGCAAGAAATGGCAAAAAATAGACCTCAGGTAAAAAGCAAGTTGGATGAGTTGAAGGAGTGGTTGGTAAGTCATACACCTAAACCTATTCGTGAGAAAGTGAGTAGCGCTTTCAGAGAGATGAAGAAGAAGATTCTCAATCTCTACAAGAGGAAGAATGATGAAAAAGATGAAAAATTAGTGAAACCAAAATCGTTTGTCCCCATTGAAATGGCGTTTGAGGGTTCTTACAAAAGGTTCAAGATAAACTCAGATAGGAAAAAAGGATGTTGATTCGTTTCTCGAAAAGGTTCGACCCATTTTAAGTGATCTGATTATGAGAGAACTCAAAAATAAAAAATCAATAAAAATTCAAGCAACTGTGTGGATCAAATGGAGAAAGGAGGATTTATCCAATCCTGAAGCGACAATCTACGTTGATAAGGCGTTCAATAGCAATATGGAAACAATTCACAATGAAAGCGATATATCTGATGTTATTAATAAGATGTTCAATAAGATAATCGAACAGGTTGAAAACCCTGCGTTACCTCAATCCGGCTTTGTTATCGATAAAATTTTAAATATTGATGTGGATTTTCACAAGCTAAAATTAACGAGAGGCAGCTCTTACTTACCGCTACCTAAGAATTTCAGTGGTAAGAAATCAGTGATCAATCCGCATAACGAAGATGATGAAGAGTGTTTCAAATGGGCTGTTACTGCTGCTTTGAACCACAATGAGATTAAGAAAAATCCACAAAGGATAATGAATCTCAAGAAACACATTGATAAATATAATTGGGAGGGTTTATCGTTTCCAATGGCGCTAAATAAAATAGATTTGTTTGAGAGGAGGAACCCTGATATCGCTGTGCATGTTTTAACAAAAGACGAGAAAGAAGGTATCTATATGTGTCGTAAGTCGAAGCATCTTGATCGCAAAGAAACGGTTGTTTTGTTTTTACTATGTGAAGAGGAAAAGAGACATTATATAGCTGTAAAGAACTTGAGCGGTGTCTTGAGTAAGGTCAACTTCGAATCATGAACATAAGGAGCATTATTGTTTGAATTGTCTCAATGGATTCTCAAGTGAGAAAACACGAGATGAACATTTTGAATATTGTAAAAATAACGATGTTGCGAAGATTGAGATGCCAAATGAGGGTAGCACCGTTAAGTTTCATGACGGTCAGTACCAGCTCAAAGCCCCTTTCATAATGTATGCTGATTTCGAAGCTTTGTCAAAAGAGGTTTGTAAAGAACCGCGTAGCGTTATTGGATCATCCACTAGAAAGGTTGGTATACATATCCCCACAGGCTTCTGTTGTTATAGCAAATTTGCTCATGGTGAAGTTTCAGACCCTCTAACGCTTTATCGAGGTGAAGACTGTGTTTTACGTTTTGTGGATCATGCGGTAGGTGAAGTGAAAAGGCTATACAATATGTTTCCTAAACAGAGAATGCGAGACCTTACATATGAAGAGGAACAGGGATTTATTGATTCAGATAAATGTCACATATGTATGAAAGAATTTGAAAAAGATAATATTAAGGTTAGGGATCACTGTCATTTTACTGGTAAATTTCGTGGAGCTGCACATCAGTCTTGTAATCTCCGTTACAAAGTGCCTAAATACATCCCGATCGTCTTTCACAATCTGAGCGGATATGATGCTCATCTATTTATCAAAGAACTAGCCAAACAGTATGGAGATGAAGGGATTGCCGTCATCGCTGAAAACAAAGAAAAATATATCTCTTTCTCATTGGATGTTAAGGTTGGTGAATACATTGATAAAAATGGGGTGACTAGGGTTCAAAAGATACAGTTGAGATTCATCGATAGTGTGCGTTTCATGGCTAGTAGTCTGGATAACTTGGTAAACAATCTATCCGACGATCAGTGTAAAAACCTTCGAAAATTCTTCAAGGGTGATGAGCAATTCAAACTATTGAGAAGAAAAGGAGTTTATCCTTATGAATACATTGATTCTTTTGATAAGTTTAACGAAACTAAGCTCCCACCAAAAGATGCTTTTTATAGCAAGTTGAACATGAAAGGTATCAGTGATGCTGATTATACACATGCACAGAAGGTGTGGAAACACATGAAAAATAAAAATATGGGTGCGTATCATGATCTCTATCTCAAGACAGACGTTCTATTGCTTGCTGATGTTTTTGAGACTTTTAGGGAAACATGTATAACAAACTATAAACTGGATCCTGCACATTTTTACACTGCTCCAGGATTAGCTTGGCAAGCATGTTTGAAAAAGACAGAGGTTGAGCTGGATCTGTTGTCAGATATGGATATGTTTCTCTTCGTAGAGAAAGGTATTAGAGGAGGTCTCTGTCAGGCTGTTCATAGACATGCTAAAGCTAATAACAAGTATATGGATGCTAAATATAAGAAGACTGAAGAAAGTAGCTATCTCCAATATCTTGATGCAAACAATCTATATGGATGGGCTATGATTCAGAAGCTACCGACAGGGAATTTCAAGTGGGTAGATGTTAATAAATTTACCGCCGATTTCATTTCAAAGTTGACTGAGAAAGACGGTAAATATGGTTATCTTCTTGAAGTTGATGTGAACTATCCTCAGGAGCTTCACGATTCACATAACGACCTTCCGTTTATGCCTGAGCGAAAGAAGATCAATGGTGTAGAAAAGCTAACTCCATGTCTTTCAGACAAGAAGAACTATATTATTCATATCCGTGCGCTTGATCAAGCGCTGAAGCATGGTCTTGTTCTTGAGAAGGTTCATAGAGTACTGAGATTTAGACAAAGTGCATGGTTGAAGCCGTACATCGATTTCAACACCAATTTGCGTACTAAATCAAAGAATGACTTTGAAAAGGACTTTTTCAAGCTCATGAACAATTCAGTCTTTGGTAAAACTATGGAGAATCAACGTAAACATAAAGACATACGCTTGGCTACCAAGAAAGAACAATATGAGAAGCTGGTGATGAAACCTAGTTTCAAGGGTAGTATCTGTTTCAGTGAACATTTGATGGCTGCTGAAATGCAAAAGATCAAACTCGTGTTGAACAAGCCGATCTATCTGGGACCTACAGTTCTTGATTTGTCAAAGACGATTATGTACGAGTTTCACTATGATTACATGAGACCAAAATATGGTGACAATCTAAAGCTCTGCTATATGGATACAGACAGCTTTGTCTATCACATCAAAACCGACGACTTCTACAAAGATATTGCTGATAATGTAGCTTTGAGATTCGACACTTCAGCGTACGATAAGAAAGATAATAGACCTTTACCCATAGGTTTGAATAAGAAAGTCATTGGTCTAATGAAAGATGAGTTGGGTGGTAAGATAATGACAGAGTTTGTCGCTCTAAGAGCGAAGACATATGCATATAAACAGCTGGATGGAAAAGAAGACAAGAAGTGCAAGGGAGTCAAGAAGTGCGTAGTAAAGAAGACCATGGGGTTTGATGATTACAAGAGATGCTTGTTCGATGGTAAGAATGTTTACAGAGAACAGATGACCTTTCAATCGATTAAGCATGATGTTCACACTATAAAAACAAACAAACTCGCTCTCAATGTGGATGATGACAAAAGAATTATTGTAAAAGATGGTATTGCTACATATGCTAGAGGACATTATAGATATGTATAAGATAACAAAGAGGTAAGAGGTAAAAAACAAAATAAACGATACCTATGGATATTGACTTTGAAGATCTTTTTGACTGCATCGATGATCTGTGTGTGTCTGTGCGTTATATGTATTGTTAGCTTATTTATATTATAAAGTTTAAACTGCTACAAACTGCTTTTTACTACAATCAGGTATTTCCCCATGGACATTTTTATGAGATATTTAATTGTAAACAATTATGAGTAATTTGTGGTTATAATAATAGAAACTGCTTACGTAATCAAATATAACACGTTTCATAACTCGTATCGCGTTATGAAAACAAAGATCTTATATTTGATAATATTAGCTATAGTAGGGAAATTCCCGAAATCATATGATCGAGATACAATTTTGGGCCAACATCGGCACTTTCCTATCTCTGTTAGTATTAGTGGATAAATAAAGGATAAGAGGGATGTTTACTGTTGTGTTTTGAATTTTCCAGCGCAGAGGAGGAGCTTTGAACTGGAAATAAAAAATGGCTCCACGAATGTTTTCATATGTTAAAAATTTTTCAGCTATACTAATTCTGTCATTACGTTTGTGTTTTTAATTATTATTTTTAAGGTTAATATATTTTCAAAGTTTCTTTTACTTTGTTTTGTTTTTCTTTAGATTTCGTCATAGCATGATTAGGTTTTTTGTATATGTTTCTTGAATGTTTTCATCTGTTAAGTAGAAATGAAGCACATGATGGGTTATAATGTTGAAAGGGTTACTTAAGAGAAGAATGGATTATGTAATTTAAATGACTGTGCAATGAAACTATCCTACGAAAAATAAGCGTTGTTGGCTGTATTTTTCTTAAGTTTATATTTTATCGCGTTTATGCATATTTTGTGTTATGGCAATCGTTTACGTACTATGCCTAGGTATATAACTTTGGCTGTATGATTTTATTTGTGACTTTTTATCATCTGTGTAAATTTTTGTTCTTAGTTATTGTTTTTAGGATAAATGCGTACTTGAATTTCCTTTTTTTTTGTTTTTTGTTTTGTTTTTTTTATTTTCGGTATTACAATTGAAATATTATTCTTTTAGGCAATAATAAAAAAAGCACAAAGAAATGAAACTCATGGTTTTAATCATGATGTTGATGGTTTTGGGAAGAACTAAATATATCATTTCAAAAATTCATTAATGATTGCAGTCCAGTAGTAACTTTTGAACAAAAGAAAAAGTTGGAAGGTATCATTTTTGTAATATTATTCAATGTTTGGTTTTGTATGTCTGGGTTAACGGTTCTGAGTTATATATTGCGTTTTTTTACATTAAAGTTACTTCTCTTCTGCGTATGAATATATATTCTGAGCCATGTTGCTATTTGTTTCTGTTTTAAATTTTCTGAATGTAAGAAATGAATTAAAAAATTAATGCATGAAAAGAAACTTTTGCAAGAGTTAAATTCTGCGACACAACGCATACTGAACAAGGGTGGCGAGCGACGCCGCCTGGGATGTTTTTGAGTTGCGATTCTATGATTTATTTTTTCATCATGCAGTACGTACACGGGAATGGTGGATTTGACCTAATGTTTTCGAAGTTAAGTTCGGTAAAAAGTTTTTACCCGGGATACTAGTCTATCTTATTATACTAATTCCCGTTGTGTGTCACACTTTTATTTTAGAGAGTGATATATTTGTTTTTTTTTCACGGTCAAATCCTTCTTATTTTTTCCCTTTTTGTCGCAAAACCACGTAGAGACGAGAACACTTTTTTTCATTTTCCGCGATTAGTATATGCTCCTTCGTTTTGTTATTATTGGTTTGTGCAGTGGAAATCAGCCGAAAAACATCTTTGGAGGAGTGCGAGCAATGCAATGTTAATCGTTCGAAATTTGTCAACGATCATTTCGTGAGCAAGAAACTTCGCGAAGAAGACGTGTTTCTTTTTGTATACGAATATTTTAATTTAAATTTGATTGTTTTAGGCAGCAAATCGACGAAGAAACACAGGTTTGTATGCACGAAGGTATTGTTATTATTATAAAACGTTTTATTATCGTGTTTATTGCTAAACTTTTACTCTTATTAATAAAACAACACGGGTAGCAAGTGAGTTAGTTATTTGTTTACAATGAAAAATCATATTTAGATATACAGAAGAAGTGCAGTGAAGTTTTTAAAAGATAAGCTGCAGAAAGATCGAACGATTAATGAAAGAACAGGCAGCAGCATGTGTGTAAGTGATTAGTTAGCAGGTAGCACACATGTGTACGTAGGTGAGTTTTTGAACAGATGTTTGTTTTTTTTTATATAGGTTTTTTCAGATGAAAACCAAACGAAGAACGAGTGAAAGAAAGTCGTGCTGATTTTACGAATTTCTTTTTATAGTTATCAAATAGTTATGGGAGTGCAGCAGTACAGAAGTAGTGTAGATGAAGTTGAAGAAAGGATGATGTTTATTTACATTGGTGAAAATGGTTTTATTTTTTTTCGGTGGAAAATTGTTTGGAAAAGATATAAAGTAATATACGTAAGTACATGAGTCAAACGGATTTAATAAATACAGCGTTAAAAGAGAATAAAAACAGAGTTAAAACGATCAGATCATAAAGATGCAGGTCCTACACGAGCAGTTACTGATTTGTTTTGGTAACGAACTGTTCCTTATTTATTTCAAAATGGCTCCACAGTTATGAAGTTACGAAGAAAGCATTTTTATGTTTTTCACTGTATAAAAATGGTAGTGAAATTGCAGTAGAAAACAAATAGAAAGTGTATGTTTACAATAGGAAAGTATGCTGGAAAGTTTAATCGAGTGTTATTAGTTTGTTTACAGGTATGAAATATAGAAAGTAAAAGAGTTTAGAAGTGTTTGATAATGGCAGCAGAGCATGATCAATATTGTTGTTTACTATCATGGGCGATGATGTGAATTGGTATTGAAAGGTAAAGTTAAAATAGTATCTATTTAGTTAAAACACAGTTAGTATTAGTGGATAAATAAAGGATAAGAGGGATGTTTACTGTTGTGTTTTGAATTTTCCAGCGCAGAGGAGGAGCTTTGAACTGGAAATAAAAAATGGCTCCACGAATGTTTTCATATGTTAAAAATTTTTCAGCTATACTAATTCTGTCATTACGTTTGTGTTTTTAATTATTATTTTTAAGGTTAATATATTTTCAAAGTTTCTTTTACTTTGTTTTGTTTTTCTTTAGATTTCGTCATAGCATGATTAGGTTTTTTGTATGTTTTTTGAATGTTTTCATCTGTTAAGTAGAAATGAGAGAAGAATGGATTATGTAATTTAAATGACTGTGCAATGAAACTATCCTACAAAAAATAAGCGTTGTTGGCTGTATTTTTCTTAAGTTTATATTTTATCGCGTTTATGCATATTTTGTGTTATGGTAATCGTTTACGTACTATGCCTAGGTATATAACTTTGGCTGTATGATTTTATTTGTGACTTTTTATCTTCTGTGTAAATTTTTGTTCTTAGTTATTGTTTTTAGGATAAATGCGTACTTGAATTTCCTTTTTTTTTGTTTTTTGTTTTTTTTTTTTATTTTCGGTATTACAATTGAAATATTATTCTTTTAGGCAATAATTAAAAAAGCACAAAGAAATGAAACTCATGGTTTTAATCATGATGTTGATGGTTTTGGGAAGAACTAAATATATCATTTCAAAAATTCATTAATGGTTGCAGTCCAGTAGTAACTTTTGAACAAAAGAAAAAGTTGGAAGGTATCATTTTTGTAATATTATTCAATGTTTGGTTTTGTATGTCTGGGTAAACGGTTCTGAGTTATATATTGCGTTTTTTTACATTAAAGTTACTTCTCTTCTGCTATTTGTTTCTGTTTTAAATTTTCTGAATGTAAGAAATGAATTAAAAAATTAATGCATGAAAAGAAACTTTTGCAAGAGTTAAATTCTGCGACACAACGCATACTGAACAAGGGTGGCGAGCGACGCCGCCTGGGATGTTTTTGAGTTGCGATTCTATGATTTATTTTTTCGTCATGGGGTACGTACACGGGAATGGTGGATTTGACCTAATGTTTTCGAAGTTAAGTTCGGTAAAAAGTTTTTACCCGGGATACTATCTTATTATATTAATTCGCGTTGTGTGTCACACTTTTATTTTAGAGAGTGTTGTGTTTTTTATAAATTTACGGTCAAAGTCTTCTTAATCGTGGTCATTTTTTCGTTAGACCATTGACAATTGACGATTAGTATAATAGCAGGCGGCGTGACGTCAGTTTCATTTTAGCATATCACGAAGGATCCATTGCATTGCGACCCCAATCGAACGCGACGTTTTTGGGGAAATATCTCGAGAACCAATAGGGATAACTGACGTTTTTTGGGGTTGGTGACACGGGTGATGGGATGACGCATCATTTGGGACTAAATTTTATTTGGTACTGCGGCTAGACGTCATCAAAATCTTTGATGGACGATATTTCTGCAACGGTTGATCGTAGCGAAACGATCCCATACACTTTTTTGCTTAGTTTTTCGAGCTCTACAACATGGATACACTTTCCAGTCCCAATTCCGTAATTGAAATTTTCGTCACGGGGTTCGCACACGGGAATGTGGGATTCTTACACATCCTTTTCGAAATTAAAGCCGTAAAAAACTTTTACGCGAGATACTAGTCTTATATATAATAGCGAGTGTGTGTCACACTTTTATTTTAGAGAGTGATAAATTTTGTTGAATTTTACGGTCAAAATCTTCTTAATCGTGGTCATATTTTTCGTGAGGCCATGTGCGTTTTTTTACGATTATGACATAGTAGTATGTGTCGTGACGTCAGTTTTTTAATCTATCACGGGGAATCGTTGCATTGCATCCCTAATCGAACGCGACATTTTTGGGGAAATATCTCGAGAACCAATAGGGATAACTGACGTTTTTTAGGGTCCGCAATACGGGTGATGGGGTTACGCAAAATTTGGGCCTAAATTATTTTTGGTATTGCGGCTATGACGTCATCAAAATCTTTGACCGACGATATCTCTGTAACAGTTGGCCGTAGCGAAACGATCCCATACACTTTTTTGATCAGTTTTTCGAGCTCTACAACATAGATACACTTTTGAGCTGCGATTCTATGTATTATTTTTTCGTCACGGGGTATGTACACGGGAATGGTGGATTTGACCTATTGTTTTCGAAGTTAAGTTTGGTAAAAATTTTTACTCGGGTTACTAGTCTACTTATACTAATCCGCAATCGTGCATACCACTTTTAATTTAGAGAGTGTTTTGTTTTTGTTTTTTTAATGGTCAAAATCTTCTTAATCGTGGTCATATAGCGGCAGTCCGGCCAGTGAAGAAACTCTTCCACTGCAATCCAACGATCATTTGTTTTGACACGTGATCGTCTTTTCGCCGTTTTCATTGGTTGCCGAAATCGTACAAACTATAGCGACAATGTTCGTTGATAAGAAATCCATTTTCATTAATCGTTTGACGAACGAACAGGTCTGTACGAAGGTATTATTATAAAACGTTTATTGTTTAACTTTTTGCTTTTCTTTTGTTGTTTTTCTATTTTAGATTAATAAAAGAACGTAAGTAAATGTATTGACGTATTATTTATGTATGTATTATGAAAAATCATACTGAAATGTTTTTTATGTGGAAAACGAAAACGAACAACAAATAACGAGTATACATCCAGCACATGTTTCAACGTTTTACTTTGTTTTAGTTTTCGTTTACTTTGTTTTAGTTATCAGATATGGCTATATAGAAGAAAGTGCAGTGAAGAAATGCAGAAAAAATCAATTTTCATTAATCGTTTGACGAACGAACAACAGGTCTGTACGTGAAGGTATTATTATAAAACGTTTATTGCTTAACTTTTACTGCTATTACTCTATTTTAGATTAATAAAAGAACAGGTAAGTTATGTATGTATTTAAATGTTTGTTTACGTTTTAGTTATGGCTATACAGAAGAAAGTGCAGTGAAGAAATGTAGAAAGAAATGATGTTCCTTTACACAGTAACGAATGGTTTTCATTTTAATTTAGTTTTGAAAGATTAATTAATTGACTTTTGAATTATGAATAATGATATTATAAGTAGATTTAGTATGTATCTTCGCTGGATGAAAACTGGATGCTGGATGAAAAGGAACGCGGAACGAACGAAATTTGTTTTGGTAACGCGCGCTGTAATTTATTTATTTACAAATCAATTAAAAATAGTTCTCATGGCTGTGGAAATGGGGGGAACGTCAACCATGTCTGCCTTTTATTAGATTTTCCTGTACAATTTAAGATGCTTGGTACTTTGTCTATCTGCCTGTCTTCCAGCCAACTTTATGTCTTTTGTTTTTGTTTGCTTCATTATGGTTGCAATGAATGTGATTATTTTAGCTGTTCTTCAACTGAAATCTTTTCTTTTATTAAGTCAGAAAAAAGAAAAGTGTATAAACCATTAAAGAAATGAAGCACATGGTTAAATTATGAAGTTGAGAGGGTTCTGTACAATGAAACTGTCCTACAAAAAAAGAAGCATTATTGGATGGATTTTTCTTCAGTTTATATTTTATCAAGTTTATGCATTATTTTGTGTTATGTATGGTGGTATATAATCGTTTACGTACTATATGCCTGGGTGTATAAGTTTGGCATTATGTTTTTATTTGTTACTTTTTATCTTCTGGGTAAATTTGTGTTTTTAGTTATTGTTTTTAGGATATGCGTACTTGAATTTCCTTTTTGTTTTTTGTTTCTTTTTGTTTTGTTTTTTATTTTCGGTATTACAATTGAAATATTATTCTTTTAGGCAATAATAAAAAAGTATAAAGAAATGAAACTCATGGTTTTAATCATGATGATTTTGGGAAGAACAGACTATATATATATAATTTCGAAATTCATTAATGATAACAGTCCAGAAGTAACTTTGGAACAAAAGAAAAAGTTGGAAGGTATCAATTTGTTTTGAATTAACATTTTGTAATGTTTGATTTTGTGGTAAACAGTTCTGTGTTATATATTGCCATTTTTTTACATTAAAGTTACTTCTCTTCTGCGTATAAATATATATTCTGAGCCATGTTGCTATTTGTTTCCGTTTTTAATCTTCTGAATGTAACAACAAATTAATGCCTGTAAAAAACTTTTACACAAGTGAAATTCTGCGACAGAACGCATACTGAACATGGGTGGCGAGCGACGACGCCTTGGCGGCTAGTCTTATTATAATAATCCGCGATTGTGCATACCACTTTTATTTTAGAGAGTGACATATTTAGTTTTAATTTACGGTCATCATCCTCGTATGTGCGCGTAAAACCACGTAGAGGTGAGAGACACTTTTTTCACGATCATTCCAAAAGCACGTGGCATCATTTGACGTGAGTTTTTTATGATCACGGGGAATCATTGCATTGCATCCCCAATCGAACGCAACGTTTTTGGGGAAATATCTCAAGAACCAATAGGGATAACTGACGTTTTTTGGGGTCAGCGATACGGGTGATGGGGTGACGCATCATTTGGGCCAAAATCTTATTTGGTACTGCGGATATGACGTCATCGAAATCTTTGATCAGCATTATCTATCTAACGGTTGGTCGTAGCGAAACGAACCCATACATTTTTTTGATCAGTTTTTCGAGCTCTACAACATGGTTACATTTTCGGTTTCCAATTCCTAAATTGAAATTTTCATCACGGGGATCGTTTACGGGAAAGGCGATTTTGACCCATCCTTTTCGAAGTTAAGTTCGGTAAAAAGTTTTTACCCGGGATACTAGTAAGTAAATATTACTAATGCGGTTAATGAAACAATACAATGTATAGAAACGAAGCGAAACTTAATAACAAGACATTAACACAGAAATTTAGGAAAGGTCTGTAGCTCTCAAAACTTATTCCATCCAGCAAATTCCTCAATATTGGAAATAGACGTGCGCCCAGGAAGCGGCTGATATTTGGAGGTCCGCCCAGGAGGAATCATTAAAATATCTAATTTGTTTTAGCCCTATATTGGGGGTACATTAAATGCGAGAGTCACAAGAAGAGAAAGAAGATGTTCCTTTGACTTAGAGCAGGGAGGAACGGAATTTCCTGCAAAATTTTGTCAAACCACGAAAAGTAAAATAGAAAAAAAAAACGCTGGGAGGAATTGGTTCACGTGGGATTGTCTTAGCTTTAGTTAAAGTTTTATGGAAATTTTCTAATCACTACAAGGCTTGAATATTTGGTGAATAAATCAAGTGTACATCAACCGATAGGTGAGTGAGGTTCATCATCAATCTCTCGCCAGTTACTTACTATACCATCTGCATTTCAAAGTATTGCCCATCCGGATGATTTTCATATCAAGAAATCAGATTGTCATGGTGAGATTTTGACTGCAATGTTGTGGTACGTAAAACCTGGCATAGAAGAGCACGAAGAGAAACGTTTGCCACACGTACTTTGGTTAGACCATAGATACTTGGAGGTTGGCTGGCCATTGGTATAAGATTGTCATATAATTAATTTGTTGTTGCTTTTCAACCTCTTTAAGGCAGTAGCAATTCTCTCCTAAAACGATGACCTTATTCGATTTCAGTTTGGTGCGTCATTGGATCAAAGGGTTGATGACTTTGTAAGGAAAAATTCACGAACAACTCTACTTAGTTGTATGTAATCCCTACAAATCTATAGAAAAATAGTTTCGTGTTAACGGAACATGATTTTTCAGAATCCCGCTAATGTTAAAATATTTGCGCCTGGGCTCAAACAACAAACTGCAATAATGAAAGTTATTACAAATTGGGGCAACTTGGTATTAGAAATTGAGGTATTAGAAATCTCGCAGAAATGGCAAACGTAAGAAGAAAGAATGTTATTCTTCTTCCAAGTTTTCAAAAAAATTGAAAAGAAAACAGGACTCGGATTCCTCAAGCGGTTGTTGAGACTCAGAAGAGTTGTTTTCATCATCATCACCATCGGAGAGTGATGTAGAACCACCAATCAAACGTTTCAAAGCTGTCTGTGAGGAGGATAAGGCTAAATACAAGCTACACCTCACTCAATGGCATCTTATGTCAACAAGCAGTTCGAAATGTATATTCCTGACAAAGAACTGAAAACCGCCATTTTAATATGCAATACTTCAAGAAATTATAATCACGGATGTGCTGGAAAAAATCCAGAAAAAGATCAGGGACGTAATGGGTCCACTTTCTCGAATGTTGATGATCTTCGAAAATGCCACATGTTCCACGGAAGAGAATGTGTCGATTCCTTTGTATGATATGAAAGAATCAATGGAACATTTAGTAGCAATAAAAGCTAGCAACAAAGTAGCAATAAGAATTATTACGAGAGAAAGCAGAGCTTCTGCAAAAACATGATGAAAACCTGTTTGGGATCTGTGTTTTTATTAATTAAATGTCGGACGGAAAAATCGGTAACTCTGATGGCAATAAAAAATTATTGATAAGAGAATAACTGATGCTTCATGCGTTAATGAGTTGGTTGTACGTCTATATTGTTCGACTAAATTTGAAAAAGGCAATACCTATTACAGGGGAAAAAATATTTGGAGTTTTATTTTAATGTCGAATGGAATCGATATAATTTGCCAGTTTAAATTTTTAGGTTCCATACTTGACTCTATCGAAACGGGATGTAGTTAGAAGGAAAGAGAAATATATGTTTATTGCTGGAGTATATAGTGTATTTTGAACAACAATTCAAATCCTTTTAGTTTGACAATGCTCGGTTCTATACACTATTAAATGTCGGACGGAACGTCTAATATATATCGGACAGAAACTTTTTTTTGGCTTCAAATTCTATCAAACATGTGATTAATCGTTACAATAGATTAATATACAGTAGATTAAGCCAAATTTTAAGAAACCAGTCTAGTCACTTAAGAAGAATTAGACATTGTTTTTTCAAGGTAAGTGATGACCAATTTTCAAACAGACCCTTTGGGAAAAAAATCCGTGAACATATCGTGAAAGTTGCTAAATCAAAAAAAAAAAAGACCTGCTCATAACTTTTAATCTAAGAAAGTAATTACTGCAAAATTTTGAGGAAAGTGTCACTCTTTATATTCTACTACAGTGTGCCCCAGAAAAACTGGGCCTCTGATTTTAAATAAAAATGATTTTTGAAATACATTTTACACGACTGTATTTCCTGAAAACTTGTAAATTGAACATATAATAAAATTCCCGTTGTATGTTGTTAGAGTACCCAACTTTCTCTCTTACACTTTTCTTAGTTCAGGATATATTTCTTTTAGCATCTCGATACAGATATCATTTAGAAATTGATCCATCGTCTTTGTTTTTCCCACGCAAGCGCTTCATCCCTTCATCCGGATTACACGAATTTATTGCGCCGTTATTGCATATGAAATGTATATGGAGTATGAAACGACGTCCGTGTATCAAAAAGGCAAGAAGCAAGAAGCCCTAAAATTTTGGAATGACTCCCTTTGGCACTTCTATTTTACAAATATAAAAGAAAATATGTATTTAGCGATATGCTATGTCGATGTTACGAGCTATTTTACAGGGGTACTCATTTTCGGCGCTTTTTTCATGTTCAACTTCTGAAGAAATTCCTTGATTGGAATGTCTTTTCCATTGAGTGTTTCGCTAGACAGTCTCTGAATAGAATCTGAAAAAAATTTGGATTTTCATTCATTATTTCATGAGAAATAACGTTTTTTCGACGCTTTTTCAAGTCACCCCTTTTAAGGTTTTGTTTCTGTTTTATGGGAAGGGAATCTTTACCAATTTCTGTGTCTTTGTTTTGGTTTGGGGCCAGCTCCTCGTATATTTACGAAACTTTTAAAAGTCCCATTGGCTGTTCTGCGCAGGTTGAATGTATTGATAATAATCTACCTAGACGACACGTAAGTCATAGGGAAGACTTAGGAAGAAGCAGCCATGGCAAGAGACACAGTCATTTTTCTCCTTCAAAATCTGGGATTTGTTATAAATCTAAAGTCAGTGCTTGTTCCATGCCAAGAGATAGAGTTGTTAGGATTGACAATCAATTCCTTGACTTTATCCCTCCCACAGCAAAAAGTGACAAATGTCTAAGTCATTGCAGGGAGATGTATGCAAAAACTCAGACTTCGATTTTAGAATTGACCAAATTACTAGGTCTTCTGTCATCCACAGTTCAGGCTGTGTTGCCAGCGCGTTTACAGTGACAATACCTGCAATTCTTACGGATTCAGGCATTGAAATCAAAGAAATCATTCCAGGTGACTATCAAGCTGAATCATTTGGCAAAAGCAGAGTTACTTTGGTGGATAGAAAATCTTGCTTGTTCAAATGGGAGGATGATAATTCAAAACTTTTGGCATTAAAATTAGCTCTTTAAACTTTAAATTACATAAATTCGGACAGCCACACATAGCTTTGTTTGCATCTCGACTGTGCCATCAGTTGGACAATTGTCATGGAGACCAGAAGCTCAAAGCAAGGAAGTAGATGCAATACAACACACTAGGTCAATTCAGTTCAGGCATATCCTTTATGCGTTCCCACCTTTCTCTCTCACACCAAGGGTTTTAAGCAAAGTTATCCATCAAGTTCACACGTTAATCTTACTCACATCAGTCTGGCTATCACAGTCTTGGTACCCAAGCCTCCTACGATTGTAGTCAATCCAATTATTCTGCCAAAATCACCACGTCTCCTGGCAAACAAAAGAAAAGGAGAGACACCCACCAGTAGAAAAGCAGACTCTAAGGTTAGCGGCATGGAAGGTTTCAGGAAATCCTTACTTAATAAGGGAACTTCAGGATCGACTGACTCACTCATCACCAGCTCAAGAAGATCAGTCTCAAATTCTAATTATGACTCGTCATGGAGAAAATGGGCTATCTGGTGTACTGAATTGGTCCGGTTGTACTGGTGTACAAATTGGTCCGGTTGAATGCCTTGTAAATTTTGTTTTAAATTTTCTGGCAGAACTCGTTGAGGCAGGCTATGAATGCAGAACCATCAATTCATATAAATCTGCAATTTCGGCATACCACAATCATATTGATGGTAAGGCAGTTGGGCAACACCGTAATGTTTGTTCTCCAATGAAAGGTGAAATCTGCCCGATAAAGACCTCACATATAAACTGGTACCACCGTACCCGATCGGATTCATATTTTACGTATTTAACGCACATTTTCTTTCTTGTTTTGATATAGGATCGTAAACAGTAAAGGCGATTATACATCTAGAATATATGAGGATGATATGTTTAGTATGACACTTCATTTACAAATTATTGATTTTTTTCTTCACCCGTTATCATGAGGATAGATCAACGGAAGAAGGGGCTTTGCTTTGTTCCACTACAAATTCACAGATTTTGTGAATCATCTTAGTGCCTGAAAACTGATAATGATGGAAGTGAATAAGTCTAAAGCTCAGTCTTGGGTTCCAGTCTGTTTCGCGGTTGGGTTGGAAGTATTAGATCTCTTTCGATTTTATTTATAAAATCGGAATTACATTGCCGGTACTTCGCGCCCTTATGTAATTCTTTAATTACTGGAGGTGTTCTTTTCTCAGGAGACTTTCTTTTACGTGGTACTCTAACAAAATTGTGGATTTGAATACAAACAGAATCTTTCCTTAAATGACTGTTTTTCGACCAACACCAATTTTCTTCGAACGAATATCGAAATTATGGTTTGTCATGGAACTTAAGTGTCAATGCAAAAATACTAATCATAAAAACAAGCTCTCACCTGGCTCATTTCGATTTCACAAAGGATTTTTGTTTTAAGAAAGAAAGTTGATCAAGACTTTTTTTGAGAAAGCCTTACGTTCTCTACGCTCTCTATTATTTTTTTAAAAAGATCTCTGGTACGGATGGAGAAAATAGGTCAAAGAAATTTAACTAATGGCATATGACAGTAGCTACGGATTTTCTATACACTTACGGGCGAAAGTTGTTTAAATTATACAACACACAGCCTCAATTTCATGCTGGAACAATTATTGCGCAATAAGTTTCGGGAAAAGTGTATTTAATTTTGGTGGCCAAATGTTTTACAAGAACAGGTCAATCGTTATTTAAAAAATGTTTTCGACTTTCCTATCCGTTTATAGCCTTCATGTCCCTCTTGATTTAACTAAGATTCCATGCAAACCATTTTTGACCGCTTTAGATTTCATCCCAATTTCATACTTCAATATATTCTGCCGTGATTTGACAAAGGGCCTAAAGTCAAAAAATGAATAAATATGAATAAATAATGAATATATGAATATACCGAATTTCAAAATAATTTTTACACCGTTGGAAAGCCATTTTCAAGTTCTTTCGGATAGTATGTTTTTGTGAAAAATGAAAAAGTGGTTTTTGAAAAAATAAAGAAAATGTCTTGGGAAAATTTTAAAGTTGATTGCGGAAAGCAAAGCCGAAGTATTCTAATATTCGATAAAGTATAGAAAAATCAGGTTTTTCTATTGAAATTTCAGAAACTCCACAACATAGACTAAACTATTATTTGCATGTAAAGATTCTTAAAAATTTTTTCATTTAAGCTGCTGTTCTAATAAAACCTTTTGCCTCCAATTTTTCTTTTAAGTCTTCGATTTTTCTTTTAGTATTACAAGTTCAGAAATTGGCTACCAAATAAATGTAAAATGTAAAGTCATCATTTCTGGTTGGTTATTACGACCATAAAAACCCAATCAAGAAGAATTCTAGAATAGTACCCGAAAAGGTCAGAATCGCGATGGAAAAACTCCAACCTCGTACCCAGAGTTTCTTGCATTTTCGATGGTGTCCGCATGTCGAAAAGGCAAGAAACCCTGGGTACGAGGTTGGGAAAACTCACGAGTGTCTTTGGCGGACACTGGCCCGACAGACAGTTCCCGTGTTGGCTACTCAATTACTATAAGGACATTAAAAGGCGTAATGTTTTATTTGGCACCTCCTCATTTAACCCAGGCCCTGACCTGTTTGACAGATTTATTTAATCATTAAAAATACAATGAAACAGGTAACATGGAAGGTTGGAAGGTGATAGTAAACAAAATCTAAAAACAAAGTTCCGCCATCTCATGAAATCTCCTAAATGAAGAGGAATTTCGCTTTTCAATTTTACAAAGCAACCTCTTTCAACTTTACGACATTTGATGTGGTTATAACCAAATGCGTTTATTTCATATTTCACTTAAAAAGAAAACAAAAAGTTCAGAAAGTTTCAGAGAAAGTTTTTGAATAAAACCAGTATTAATGAACTTTCGATTATGTATAAGGAAGATAAAAGGCGTGAAAGTCCCGCAGACAGATTCGTTTATACCTCTTTATCAGCAGAAAGAAGTTATCTTCTACTGAATAAAACAATCATGAAACTTTTAATTTTTATTGTTTTATTATCGATTAAACATACTTACAGTTATGAATCTATGGGCGAAATGTTTGATGAAATTGTTGATACTGAAGATGACAATAATAACAATGAAAGGATGGCCGATCCTGCAATTCGACATAATTATTCATCGCTTTATAGCAAACATAAGAGATGCGCTTGCAAGATCACCAAACATTCATATAAGTATTGGATAACCGTTTGTTGGGAAGAGACAATTTGCGCTGTATCTAAGGGATGCAAACCATATACATGGAAATACGTTGATTGTAAATTGGAAAAATCTTTTTGAAATACATATTATCGTAGACATTTGTGATTTTACTCAACTCATGTAAAATACTAAAAACTATTTTTTGATGCTTAACTACCTACATATATTCAAACACTCAATGGTGGTCTTCACTATGCTTTCCCATCATGGACGTATAAAAGGAGAAGGACTCCCTAATAATATATTTCAATTGTTAAAATCTTTTGTATCGTCAATTCCTTGATATAATCCTCACCTCCCGTTTCACTGGATTTTGCTTTACATGGGTGGGTTGATGCTTATTACAATAATGTGGAAAATCAAAAGAAATTTGAGGAAATTTTATTTGCTAGTACTACAAAAATTTCACTCATTGTTGAAGAAAAATTACGATAAATTCC
Organism: Turritopsis dohrnii; assembly: GCA_027922465.2. Taxonomy (NCBI): domain Eukaryota; kingdom Metazoa; phylum Cnidaria; class Hydrozoa; order Anthoathecata; family Oceaniidae; genus Turritopsis; species Turritopsis dohrnii. Next base: position 229,995 of record BQMF02000519.1, read on the forward strand.
AAAGAGTTATGCGGTCTTTCGTGTTTATCCAAGAATCAAAACATTGAAAGACGGCTGTGTGATGCCCGAGAATTTACAGGAAAGAGAATACCTTTTTATTCAATTCTGAAAATTTCATATTTCAGACTGTAAGAAGTCACTAGAATTTTTCAGCGTAAAGGCTTTACCCCGGTTTTTAGTAGTAGCATATCACTCTTAACTGAAACCATGGACGTATAAAAAGAGAAGGACTTACAACTAATGCTAAAGCCTTTCATTTCTATTATTAAAATCTATTCTGTCGGCATTTCTTTGATGTAATCCTCGCCTCGCATTTCACTGGATTTCGGTTCACATGGGCGGGTTTATACGACGCTTTAGGTTTAATCCGATGTGGAAAACCAACGAATTGAGAGCAAATACGATCTGCAGATGCATCAGCAATATTCTTGAGTATCACAAAATTTCTACTCAACCGTTTTTAAAATAGTGGATTGGAATTAAGATAAATTTCTCGGAGTTAGGAGGCATTTTGTGTATATATTCATTTCTGGTTGGTTGTTACGATCATGGAAGCCAATGGAAACATGTATTTTTAACAGCACTTGAGGGAGTTTCAAAACTGCTTTTGTCAAAATTTCAATAAACCGAGGCGAGGTTTGTTTGAATAGATTAATAAAAGTTGTAAGTCCTTCTCTTTTTATACGTTCATGCTGAAACAAAATACAACATTTGTGCAGACTTTATGAAAATTGGAAAACTTTCAAAATTTGGCCCAAATTTGGTAAGAATTGCCTAAATGACTGTCGAATTCCAAATCAGCACCTTTCAATTGTACTTTGTACAAATTTTCATGAGAATTGGAGAACTTTCGAAGTTTGGTCCAAATTTGGCCTGAATTGCCCAATTTCGGTAAAATCGGAGAAAATGACTGTCAAATTCGAAATCAGCATCTTTCAACTGTGGTTTTTGGAGATTTTCATGAAAATTGGTCCAAATTTGTCAACCTGCAGTCAATAAAAGATTTTATTTCAACAAAAGGTGTGTGCGGCCATAGCTTACATGCAAGTTTTAATCGAATTATTTACTTTAGTGAGATTGCAAAAAGGGTCCAAAATGTCACGGAGATACATAGAACGACGATACCAATACTTTGCTTATAGCGAAGAATACATCTCAATAATAAAATATACATCTCAATAAGCATTATTTTTCTTGACTTAATGTTTTTGTTTTTATTTCAAGAATTTTCTTATTAAGCCTTCATAGAAAATTTTTTATATTAGCCATTAAAAATGGTCTAAAATAACAATTATAATCAATTTTTCTTAACTTAATATCAACAACAGACGTCATTGCTGCTTGCAAAAGAGCACTACAATGGAGATCATACAAATTTTTGACGTCACAGCGCGATCTGTCTTTCTGTAGGGATTGCGTGAACCTGTAGATTTTGTTTCTGAAAATTCTTGTGTTCTTCGTGATATAAAATATTGTTTATCTTCGAATCTTCAAAGAGTGTGGGGGTTCAGGTGTCGTTTATACCATCATACCGTCTAAAAAGGAAGCCTAATACCGGACTCAGGTGCCGGTACCGGCTCGAGAAACAAGTTTGGAAAAACTTTCCGTTTCCTACAAAAATTATATCACGAGAAAGACCAAAAATTAAGGATTCCATCGATATAAAATTTAATTAATTGGGTGTTTTCTTTAAAAATGCGATGAAAATTTTTGAAGCCAACGTTTTGAAACACACTCTAAAGCATTTACGCTTGTAAATCATCATTTATTAGCCAAATTCCAAATCGGGGGTCTGAACTCTAATGTGGGGAAATTTTCACAATATCAGCCATATTTGTTGTGATTGATAAGAGATTCAAGCAGAAAAGACATAGATGTACACAGGCGGTACAAACAAAATAGTTTACTGGAATTGCACTGTTTCAATAACTTTAAAGAAAAAGATAAGAATGGGATGACCTTGAAGTAATATAGACAGCCAAGAGACAAAAAAAAATGTTTTATGTGCTGAACATTGTAGATCAGGGGAAAGAAAATCACCGCACGATTTTCCGAAATCTTATTGTTTCTGAATCACAGTATCAGCTATTGGAAATGAAGTATACTAGAGCAAAAAAAAGCTGTGAACTGTAGTAAATTACCAACAGAAGACAGAAACTAGTTTTTAAAACTTTACAAGAAACTGACAACTTCAACCCAGCAAAATTTCCACTGTAGAACCTCGAAAACTGCACCAACAACATATTAATAAGCACATCTGAAAAACTACCAACAATCAAGATTTTATTTGCTTGACAGGTTCTGAAGACAAGCAAGAAATTAAATATTGGTACTATCCAATGTATTATTTTTAATATGACGATCTGCTCCGTGACGTATGAGCGTTCTTCAACACATTCAAAACAACCTGTGATGCTATGCGAAGTGGTGTCAAGTAGTTACATTGTTGATGAGATGAGATGAGATGCAGAGTTTATCGAGAAGGTGAGCGTAGAGGAAGAATTATTACGTGCAGAAAAATGAAGTGCTGTTGATCCATATTTGTTCGTCGCTTTATCTCTGATCCTTAATAATCGAGCAATCAAGAGTTTGTTGTTGAGAAGAGAAGCAGCCATTAAAAGTGAGAAATGCATTATCCTCACGAAATGGAGAACGTGTTAAATGATATATACCCAGAGAAAAACAGGATTCCTGGTTTTTCTCGAGGAAGAGCACCAATTAATGATAGACAGGGGATTCACTACTGTGCAAGATCTGTGTGTCATTAAAGGTATTCACTTAAACTGATCTAAACAAAAGGATACTGAAAATGAAATTCAGTGCAACTTGCTTCATAAAGAATTCACATTGAACAATTCAATGCTAAAATTGGGGACTATTATATTAAACAAAGATTAGCCACTGAACCAAATGGACTAATTGAGTGTATGACAAATGCTTTGTCACATTGTTAACTTATGTTACTACCAATTGGAAAAAAAAATTAAAAGACAATGTGATGGTAACAAATTTATTATGAATGGATGTATTCAAAGTTTCTACTTGATATTTTTTTATGATACATAATGAAAAATCTCAAACTTGTCTATGTTGATAAAAGGTGTCTAAAAGTCCAATTCTTTGCCTCACAGCACGTTCAGTTACAAATGTTTTCTGTAAACTTTAGCCTTCCACTTCTTTTGCACATTATAATGATGTGAACCAGTCAGAGATTTTTGAAATTTGTTGGTAATATTAACAATTAGGATTGTAGAGTAGTAAAACAACTTTAGACGCTGAACTTTCATGAATGTCAGACATCCTGCAAATGAAATTTGCTCTATGACGTCATGACTTTTAAAACAGAAAGCTTTAATGGCGATTTAACTCAGTTGTGTTTTTTTAGCAATTTTTTCATTTGGGATTCTTTTTATGCATAAAAAGGTGTTCATCTAGGATAAATGAAGTATTTCATTCTCAAAATTAGAAAAGAAAATCCAAGGCTTAATTTCCATTTAAGAAAAATCTTATTTCAAAAACTTTTTTCTTATAAAGCTAAAATCTCAGGGGTGGACGCAGAAGTACAGCTCATACAGTTAAGTGATGCACGGATAGATTTTCGTAAGTTAGTCCTAGATTGTAAAGAGGCCCAAAAATGGTAAAACGATCATAAGTTTCTTTTTAGGAACAGTACATACAGCCAGTTTGTGTACGCAATCCAAAAATTTTCGAAAACAACTTTCTATAAACGATGAAGGGTAATTGTTTTTTCTAAAGATGCCTTTTAACTTTTGCAATTCAGAGTGAAACATATGCCAATTAGAACATATTTTATAACATCTGTGTGCAAGAGTGTAAACAATACTAAATTTATAACTTTCAGGTATAAAACTGTCAAAGTGGGTGTACACACCACTAAATGTGGGTTTCCGATAGACTGAAGTTGTGATCTTGCCGTTTTCTCGAAGAACATGAACATCAAGAAAAGATAATGAGTTGTTCCTCTCCACCTCACTTGTAAATTTGATACTAGGATGATAGGATGTCTCAATTGCTTATTTCAATGAAGCATCATCAGCAAAAGAACAAATCGGATCTAGCTCTGTCTTTAATGAGCATTGCTTATCAAATGCAGAGTTCATTGGAGGGCAGTGGTTATTGGAGGGCAGTTTTTTTTTAGAAGAAACGGTACCTTTAAAGTGTATTTTTGAGAAAGCGAAATTATTATATAAGAATATTTAAGTAGACATCCGGTTTTCTAAATCATCCTATCATGATAACTTAAGTTTTTTTTCCTATGTTACATGATGAAAATATAAGTACTTTTCTCACTTTATAGAAAAACATACAAAAAGTATGTCGATATCCAACCTCAACCGTGTTCTAACTAAATACGAAGAAATTAACTAACAAGCTATAAGCTATTTTTGTGTGTACATGCAAGACAGCTGCTTACACACATTCAAGAAATTAAAGAGAACTTGAATATGTTTAAAAATTTGTAACGTTTTTCAGAAATTCTGAAATGGCTGGATTAAGAAATGTTGTTCTGTTGGTGGTGAATGTTTTGTTTGTAAAATGTTGGGTGAAAGAGATGGAAAGTACGATGTCTGATATAAGATGTTTGTTTCAAATGATAATGTTCACTACCTCTGTTCTTATCTTCCTCATTCTTGATTTCAATTGTTTTTTTATAGAACTTTATCAACTGGTGCTTTAGGTTGTTGGAAAAAGACTACTTCTACAAAATGTGACGCCCTACAGGATTTTGATAACAAACCATAAATAATTTAATAATGATTTAATAACGTTACTTTAACAATTGTCATTTTTTGGATATTTTTACATTATAACGTAATTCACATAGCGTTTTATGGTTTGTTTTCGAAATTCCCTGGGGCGTCACAAATTCCTAAAAATCAAATGCGTTTGTGAAAGCCAATGCATTTTCGAGAAAAACATGATGCAAATGCTTAACAAAGGACTTTTTCTGGATAGTCAATATTAGCATGGGTGACGCTGGGTCAGTCAAAAAAATGTGTAGAAGGCCAATATTAATGATATTTCTTTTCAGGCCCATTTAACAATGATATTACTTGCATGTTTTTCTTTTCTAATTTAAGTGACTACATTCCAATGATATATATATTTCACTAGATGTCTAACTCCCGTAAAAACGCTATCAAAAGAGTGAGGCCGAAAAAAAAATTGGCAGCCATTATAAATAGTGGCAAAAAATGTAAACAGTATGCAGTGTAATGGGCGAAAAAGTGAAAGAATTAGCAATAACATGAGTTATTACGGAAGCCCATTAGGGACATTGTAGTAATATTTTTCCATAGATGTTTCGTTCTCGTACATCGAAGATTTCGATCTCATATATCAAAGCCTTACCTTCGATCTCATACATCGAAATATTCGATCTCATACATCGAAGGATACGATCTCACATATCGTAGTCTTACCTTCGATCTCTTACATCGAAATATTCGATCTCATACATCGAAGGATACGATCTCACATATCGAAGTCTCACCTTCGATCTCTTACATCAAAGCTTTCGATCTTATACATCGAAGCTTTTCCTTCGATCTCGTACATCGAAATATTCGATCTCATACATCGAAGCTTTTCCTTCGATCTCTTACATCAAAGCTTTCGATCTTATACATCGAAGCCTTACCTTCGATCTCATACATCGAACCATTCGATCTCGTATATCGAACAAAATCTTCGATCTCATATATCGAAATCTTCGATGTCATTTTTGTGGTTCTACACAGCACTACATGCCTAAACATTAGACAGTCACTACAATTCGTGTCTTTTTATTGAAGACAGGGAAGGAAACAGTCATTAACAATGGACCAAAATGACAGTTTGTATATCTTACATATCTTGCTTTGGAGAGTAGCTATATAAAGAAAGAAAGAGGAAGGATATGAATATTATTTCATAAGGACTTTTCAAGTGATCAAACTGTTACTTACGTCTTCGTTGACAGCCATCTTGCTTGTTTACCACCAGGATAACAGTTCACTGAATTTGATGCAAGCATTTCGCTTAGTCTGCATTTTCTGTTCTATGTACGAGATCGAAGGCTTCAATGTGCGAGATCGAAGGCTTCAATGTATGTGATCAAAGGTAAGACTTCGATATACAAGATCGAATGATTCGATGTATGAGATCGAATATAAGTCTTCGATATACAAGATCGAATGCTTCCATGTACTAAATCGAATGTTTTGACGTGTGAGATCAAGTGTATGGTTCCGATTAGAAAAACGAATGCTTCAATAATGTATGAGATCAAATGTTTCGATGTACGAGATCGAAGGTAAGACTTCGATATATGAGATCGTATCTTTCGATGTATAAGATCGAAGGTAAGACTTCGATGTACGAGATCGAAGGAAAAGCTTCAATGTATGAGATCGAATATTTCGATGTACGAGATCGAAGGAAAAGCTTCGATGTATAAGATCGAAAGCTTCGATGTACGAGATCGAAGGTAAGATTTCGATATATGAGATCGTATCCTTCGATGTATGAGATCGAATATTTCGATGTATGAGATCGAAACATTTGTGGAAAAATATTACTACAATGTCCCTAATGGGCTTCCGTAAGTTATGATCTTGTATGTTTATTTATTTTGATGAAAAAACAGTTACTGAACTTAATACGAACTACGATTATAAAAACAAAAGGCAATAAGCTCGAAAATTATGCAGCTGTCGTTATTTTCATGTCCATATTATTCTAAACAATTAAACTACGTTTGGAAATATAACGAACACAGTATCATTTTTTATATTTGGCTGTTTCAATGTCTTTTGTAGGTTCGTTCTAGAAGAAACTGATGTGTATATAAATGTTTTTGGCTAACTTCAGCATATGGCATGTCAGGCATAAAAACAAGCTCTCATCTTCAAAATCAAAATTGCATTTTTATTGATGACAAATCTGATACTTTTTGTCAAAATGTGCCCCTGTTCCATCACATGTGATGCTGTCGCCTATCAGATTACTGATTACTGAATACTAATTTATAAACCTCTTTTGCAAGTGAATATAAAGTTGTGATGCTGGTTTACAAAACCAAAATTTACAAAACCCTTGGCTTGGATGCGTGTTTCCTGTGGTTCACTATGACAATGTTGTGATTAGCCCAACATACATAATTAAATCTGACGATCTATGTTAGCAATATTGATGCTTTAGTTCCCAGTATCGATTTGCAGAATCAAAAGATATGGAAACAACAAATCAAGATTGGTCATAATTTCCAATGGGGAAAGTAGTAAATGGGAATTCACATTTTGTCAATATATTGGTTGTTTGTTTGAGAACTATGTTAAAAAGATTGAAACAATTCCCAACGAGAAGCTGCTGTGTTGAAACATTAACATAAATGCATATGATGAAATTTTCCATGTGTCCACCTGAGAAGAGCCATATGTTTCCTGATAGAATATTTTATGCATGGTTTGTTTTGATTTGGAAATTTTGCAACTGCCAATTTGTTTATTTATTTTGAGTTTTGTATCATTTTACTCAGCTTCTACCTTGGTTTATTTATGTAGCATTTATCCAGTTTATCTTTGTCTAGTCATGGTTTTCTCGTCCTATGCTAATCTTGTTTTTCTACCCATGCCCACAGTTTGGTTTATATTTTATGATTGATTGATACATACATATTATTTAGTTTTTTTTCTATGTCTTGTTTACAAGTGTTGAAATATATTTGTTCGAAAGCAGTAAATCTGCAGTTCTATTTGTGGGAAGTTTCCTGGGGCCTTTTGGTGGTGTTTAATGAATGTGGTATCGGGAATTTGAAGATAGACGGAATGGCATTAGATTTCCAATATGGTTTTGAATCACCAAAACTGAAGAGTATATAATCTCTTGGGAGAAAGTGTTTACTGCACATACAGGAATGTTTTGTTGGTGAATCTTTCTCTTAAATAAAGCTCATTTATCCATTTGGCACATTTTCGATCAATTTTCGATCGGAAACGCATAAAATGGATACTACAACCGTTCTGAAATTGATTTGTGCATCTACTGGAACATAAGACTTAAAAACATGGTTTTATTTTTCTATTTGTGTTTAAACAAATTCACTTTCGTTTTCACTCTTGCCACTATTTATAATGGCTGCCAATATTTTTTTTGGCCTCACTACGGGAATTGTAGTCGGACATCTAGCGCTTCGCTTATATATATCATTGCTACATTCTCATTCACCAGGTTGAGCTTTAGTTACGTCTATGATTAGTACAAATATGCCTTCAGATTTATTCAGTTTTATTGAGTCTTTAAAAAGAAACCAAATTAGCTAATGGACATGAATTTCCTTAATTTTTCTACTAACTCAAAGACGGTTGCAGAAGAATCAATATTTTTTTTAATTTTCCCATGGTCCATGATTTTCCATTTCATTTTCATTTTTCCATTTTTTTCATTTTCACTTTAGATCCGAATCTTTTCCAAGGTGATATGATCCTGACACCAGCCCAAAGAGAATTTTACACAAAAGGACGATCTCAAAGCTATGGTTCCATTGCTGATGTGACTAAGTTATGGTCGCAAGGAATTGTTCCTTATGTAATCACATCATCTTTACGTAAGAACAATTATATTTAACATGAATTTATTGGGTCTGTACGGAAAAGGGGTAAGGGGTAAGGTATTCTCCTTTGATAATTGCTATAAAAAATTACATCGCATTTACAAACGGGCCTGAAGTGGATTGCATTGCAACCGTTGAGGCGTCAGAACATAATGTATGATAAATAGAAACAAATACGTTGACGACTTATGTGGAACTCTTCTATGAAAAGACGTAATTTGTGTGGAAAACAATCGCCAATTTCCTCATATTTGAAAAGACGCACAATGGTCCCATTAACGAAAACATTGTTAATTGTAATTTAGATCTATGTCTCTCACCATCTCTTTAAATCGCCAGGCTAGCATTTGAACAGAAAATTATCTAGGCTTTTCAGTACAATACTTTATCTCGGTTGATCAATGATGCTTCACAAAGAACAACATCTTGTGGTCCTGATGAACTTCTGCTAATGGCTAATTTATTCCCTAGTCTATTTCTTTTAGAACAAAACCCAAAAGCCATGGCTGAAATCAAAGAAGCAATCAAGCAATATCATACTTATACTTGCATTAAATTCGTTCCAAGAAATGGAGAAAGGGATTATGTTAAATTTTATCATGGAAATAGGTTTGATAAATTGCGGAATATTTGTGAAATTCGCCTTTCGATAATTATATAACTCATGGTGGTAACTGATTCAATAACTTGAGAAAAAACAAAGTTCAAGCTCACAATAATGTCCATGTACGCGGTCAATATAACGTGTCTGAAGAGATCAGATATATAATAGACCTATACAGCTAACTGAACTGAACCCACTGTTCTTTCAATAACTCACGTAACTAAACTACAAAAAAATAATTTTCTCTCACCTAAAAATCTAACCAAATGGACAGATCCAAAATCACTCCAAAGAAAGAGTTGCATTTCTATGATCACTGTTTCACTAAAATGCTCTTCCTCTTGACGATTTTGTGCACTGAGAAATAACAAAGTGCGAAAACTAAACAATCTGCGCATTTGTCCCTGAAGATTAACGTTATCGGGACAATAGACCTTTCCCGAATTTTTGTTTAAACACTTTTTTAATGACTTGCTTTCAAGTTTCGCCTCGTTATCCTGTTTTTTACAGGTTACAATTCTTATTGACTTTAGGTCACCCCGTTTCTCCTCCTCCTCCTCCTCCTACTACTCCAAGCTATAAACGATTTTGTGCAATGTTTACATGAACTCGTAGCCAAATTCGCAATTCTGGCCAAATTTAAATTCAAATTAGATAGTTCTCCTATTTCATGAAAGCACAATTGAAAGGTGCTGATTTCGAATTCGACAAAATTGGGTAATTCAGCCATCTTGTATTTGAAAAAATGTTTTATTATTGGTGAGAGTATTTATTATTTCCATTCCGCAATTTGGGGTACTTAAAAGGACTTGAAAGAAGGGCATTCAAACTCGTTAGCTTCGTCAAACGGAGTTAAAAATAGAAATTGTTTTTCTTTCAAGCTGTTCATCAATGGTTGGTAAACAAACATGGTCGCAATATATCTCGCTAGGATCAGGTTGTTGGTGGAGAGGTACAATTATGCATGAGATTGGACATGCTTTAGGTATGAAGTTATCGATGTTATCATCGACTATTTACGCCGCAAAATGTAGTTATTCCGACAAATGTGGTAAATATCAACGACAAATGTAGTATTTTCGCTAAATGTAGTAAAGCTAAGCAAATGTATTAAACACCTTTAAGGTTGAAATAAGCAAATACATCAAGGTCTTCACCGAGTAACGTTTTCAGTGCTATTAGGTGCTTCCTATTAAAACATATGCAGTATTGCAATGAAAATGCTCAGTGACTTTTCAATGAATCAGCTCTGGTTTGTTACAACAAGTACATTAAATGTTTTAAAGCAAATTTCAATTTCACAAACAGGTTTTGAACATGAACAATCGAGACCAGATCGTGATGACTATGTAGAAATTATTTGGCGCAATCTTGATCGTAGTAAGTTTCCAATTTTTTAATTTTTTCCAAAATGAAACCAAGTTTGAAGTTGGAAATAATAGCTCCACTCCACTGGAGTCATGCTGGTTGATCTATAACTCTGTGTATCCAGACAACCCCTTTTTGGTCCCTCCTCAGTAAGTTACAGTAATTTTTATAGAATATTTTCTTCAAATGTTTAACTTTGTGAGAAAAGATACTATTGCTGCTAAGATAAAACAAGTCATGTGATAGTCATAGATAGTCACCCATTGCAAAACCTATTATTTTGCTTACTTTCTTCAAACAAGAAGGGACCCTCCCACTGTCGACACTGACTGCACTTTGACGGAAGTGTTACCACTTGTACTGTTACATTATATTACAGAGGTGATGGTAACTCCACCAAATCAGCTTTGGTTGTTTATAAGTTCGAAATATCACTTATTACAGATGAGCTTGTCTTTTTCTAGGCGTGCATTCTCAGTTTCAGAAGTCGCCTGAATCTCACATCAACTCCCTGGGCACAAAATATGACGTCAGATCGATGATGCATTATGCTTGGAATTCATTTAGTAAAAAAATGAGCATCAAAACCAAGGATCCACGTGATCAATACGAAATTGGACAAAAAGACGGATTTTCACATATTGATATTCAGCAAATCAACTTGTTATATAAATGCAGTAAGATTTACTTTCTTGAGAATATTTTTCCTGATTAAAACATCATACAAAACATCAATTTAAAGCAACTTCCAAAATTATACCCAATGTACAAAATCGTCAAAAAGCCACTGCGACGAAAGGCATTTTCATTAAAACTATCTAGGTGCATACTTTCAATACGAGCATACTCTGTCGCAGTTGCTTTTCAGAGATCTCCATAAAAAACTTTTACCAATATCTCTTTAAAAAGTCTTTATATGTCTTAATTGATAAGTCCGCTATTTTACAAAAACTCGTCACATTTATTCATGTCTTTTGATCTTAGATGGGACGTATCCAACTCTTCCACCTTATGTTCGTCCTCCTCCAGGCAAGACCATTATTATATTACATCATAATTAGAATTCTGCGTAAGCAAGAAATCTGTTAAAACCGTCCGTGTTCTTGGTTCGTTTTACTTGTCTTACTGTCCAAACCTAGCTCTTTCTTGTGATATAAAATTCACAATATTTTATCAGACATGTAATGAAAAATACGCCTTGAACGTTGGTGGATAAGACATTTTGATACACACTGTGTAAGTCAACTACTATTAAATCTATAACATTTCTAATCGAGTCACGAAATCTTTCCAGGTTGTTATGACATTAGTCCATTTTGTGCCAAAAATGCTCATGAAGGAAGATGCAATCAACCATCTTGGCAAGCATTTATGCATGCAGAATGCAGAAGAACATGTAAATTGTGCGGAGGAAGTTCAACATCAACAACAACAACAACAACAACAAAAGTAGCGGAAATGACAACAAATGCACCAAAAACTGCATCAGGGAAAAATACTATAAAGTCTACAAAAATAACATCCACGAAAACCGTTTATTCAACAGTTAAAGGAACAGGTAAGCATGTTTTAATAAATAACACCTAACTAAGAATAAGTAGAATAACAGTTAGTTTAAAACTGTCTTCATAATACCTTCTTGTTCGATGTGAATATAGAGAAAGATCTTAGTGGTAAAAAACAACTTGTATATAGCCTTGTAAATATTTTTATTCTTCAGCAACTGTTTCAAAGACATGCAGAGATAGAGTTTCAACTTGTTCCCAATTTCCTAAAGAAAGATGTTCTAGCACAAATAAATCCTGGAAATATTTCATGGAACGAAGTTGTAAGAAATACTGCAGATTTTGTTGAAAATATATAATCTTACGTTAAAATACATGCCTTTTATTTAAACCTAAGTGCACTAAGCTTTCAAAATGTAAATACTTCAAGCAAGCGCCACAAAACGTCAATAGCATGGTCGTAGTTACAGCATTTTTAAAATTACACAAAGAGAGTTTCTAATGATAAGATTTTATATAAACTGTTTGTTACTTAAAATTCATGCATTCTGGAAGGCCTTTTGTCGACATAAATGGGTGAAAATCACACGACAAGTAAAAGTAAAAATCAAGAAATAGTACGTGTAACGATAGTGTGATAGGAAGTATCTAGTAGTACCTAGGATAGTATCTTCGAGTGTGGCCACTACCAATCTTGTCCTATTCCCAGTCGTCTCGATGCTCAATTCCTACGTAGGTTTAAAGTATATAGCTACCTCGGATGGGTGTGGGCGAAAGAATCAATCTTCAATGTTTCCTTTCCCAACTGATAAAACTTGCGATCCTACGTTACAAAAAATAGGTAACCGAGGGTTATATGTCCTTGGAATTTTATGAAAATGTTCCCACTCAAAGACTTGAATAGCTGTCTTGAAACCATCGCCGCTCAACAAAATAAATGCCTCTATGTCAATGTTTTCTTTTCATATCGTATGGGAAAGGAAAACCCTAACCCCAACCCTTATGACAATGTCGATTGTTCATTAATTTCTTAGTATTTCCCTGATTGGTAGCACACTCAAGAGTGTCTGTAAATATTTTGGACCAGGGGCAGTGGTGACGGGGCAGGGGTCCTTGCTCCGAAATAGAATTATCGATCGATTCATTAAAAGAGTCTTGCTGAAGTAAACTCTCATTGAAGATAAAAGCTGAACAAATAGAAATTTCGCAAACAGAAAAATAAAAAACAATCATCTTTGCGTTTCTTTTGATACGACACGTAGTTACAACAAGGCAGTTCAAGATGTCATTACTTGGGACATTTCTAATGTTATCTTGTTTCACGTTGGTTTTTTCATGGGGTAATGAAAAAGGTAAAATTCCTAGCAAAATCATGATTACTTGATTGAATATTTGGAAGTTATAGTATTTTGAAGAGTGCAAATTCTTTCCTTTTAACTGAATTTTCACAGAACTTCAAAATTAGTTCGATATCGAACTAATTTTGAAGTTCTGTGAAAATTTGTCTTACTTTTGACTGTTTTAAGATTTAAATGAAATAATGTATAAAATATATACTTGACTTTGACAGTAAGACAACCATATGAAAGTTGATTAAAAGTGCTATAAAAGTGCTATAAAAAGAAGTTAATAAAGTCTCCTATGAAACAGGAGAGAGAACGCAAATTAAACTTAGAAGTTTTATACCTTAGGCTGCTTTGACAAAAGTCCAAGGTGTCAAAAAGATATTGGTGATTGCTTTCTAACTCATTCAAAATGGGTTATGCAACAAATTTGTCAAAAAACGTGTGGTTATTGCAAAGATCCAACCTCAAAGCCTATGACATCTACTAAAAGGCCAACTACAAAAGCTACCAACCCGCCAACAACAACAACAACAACCAAATCCACCACTACTGCAGCTCCAACAACAACAACAACAGCAACAACAACCAAATCCACCACTACTGCAGCTCCAACAACAACAACAACAACAACAACAACAACAACAACCAAATCCACAAGTACCAATCCTCCAACGACTGCAAGTACTACTACGTCTAGAACTACCACACCTACTACTACATCTACCTCACGTTCAACATCCACGTCCACCACCACAACTACAACCACCCCCACAAGCACTACTACCTCCACCACAACTAAAGCTACTACCTCCACCACAACTAAAGCCACTCCCTCCACCACAACTAAAGCTACTACAACTGTTGTGGCCGCAACATCAGCCAGTTCAACTACTGCCAGACCTAGGCCATCTACTACAACAAAACCATTCGGTAGGTATTCATCTTTCACGCATTCCTGTTATAAACACAATGTAAAAATGCCAAATTTTAAAGTGAAAAAATTATGTAAACTGTTATTTCTATGATTCCTAAATATAACAACAATTAAGTAATTAATGACTGTATAAAGGGGGCGTTTAAAATGTAATGAATATATAGCATGTAGCTGCTTTTCTCTTGCTTAAATTTCAAATTATTGCATACATCGTATTGCATATTTTTGTAGTAACTAAGAAGAAATGTAAAGACCGTGTTTCGAATTGTGAAGGGTTACCTAAAGCGTACTGTCACAACTCAAGATGGATGCGTTACATGAAGATGAGTTGCCAAAAATATTGCGGATTCTGTTAACATTTCATTATCAAGAGCAACGTATTCAAACTTTAGCTCAAATCTTTTAAATGGATTATTTAGAAAAGTTTTGTGAATTTGATTTTTTCTCAGAAATGGTTGAATTGTATTTAGCAATGCATGCTCGTAAGATGGGAAAAAAATAATTAATTAAAACTGTTCGTTGTTGCAGTAAAAAATAAGTACTCCCCAGACTCCCCAGTACTTTTTTCCTAGTATGAAAAAGGTACTCCCTCAGGAAATAAGAACTCCCCGTCGTATATCATTAGACATGGATGCATTGGCCAAATAACAGGAAAAACTTTGGGAAAAATGGAACAAAAGAAGAATAGTCCGAAAAGGTGAAATATTTATTATTTCGATTGTGATTTACAATTGATGGAATTTAGAGAATGTATTAACTCTACCGTCCATTTTTTTCGATTTTAATGATTTTTTTTCAAATTTTGGGGGTTGCTTAACCTAGTAATAGTCTTTAAAACTGCTATAAATGAGAGAGATGGGAGAAAAAGAAACGTTAGAAACATAGAAACATAGCATGTACAATACTCTCAATAACGTCATTTTTTGGACTTTAGGCACATTGTGGATCTTCTGGAGCAGGGGAATCAGCAGTTGGATAACTTTGGGGATCTTCTGGAGTAGAAAGATCATCAGGAGAATCAAATTGGGAATCTTCGTGAGTAGTCGTCTCAACAGGAGGATCAGCAGGAAGATCTGCATCGGTATCTGCTGGTTGCAGGTACTTTTCAGCAGGAAAATATTGCATTTTCGTTTTTTCCTGTTTTATTGATCAACGAGCAGTTTTTAT
This sequence comes from Turritopsis dohrnii, assembly GCA_027922465.2. Classification (NCBI taxonomy): domain Eukaryota; kingdom Metazoa; phylum Cnidaria; class Hydrozoa; order Anthoathecata; family Oceaniidae; genus Turritopsis; species Turritopsis dohrnii. The sequence goes on from BQMF02000519.1 coordinate 245,533, forward strand.
CGTGCATCTTATGAATGGTGTAAGGACCCAACCATTTATGGCAAACTTGTGGCAGGGGATTACTTATTCCCTAGGGGAGTACTTCCTAGTAAATAGGTACTCGGGGAGTACTTTTTTGGAGGAGTACTTATTTACTGCTACACCGGACTTACTAATAAGTGGATGGTGATTATGGCACATGGTTGGAAACCGTGATTGCGTTTAGTTTGAATTGCTGAACAAAAGTCTCTGATGACCCAGGAAATTGTGGTGTGCATTCTTTTTATAATTCTTTTTATGTTCCAATTTGTCATTCATGGCTGCATTGATGGCTATTCGGTAACATGATATGTTAACATAGCACACAATAACAAGGCAAGTACAGTGCATCAATTCCTCATTAATTCAGTTGAAAATTTTATGTTGAAACAGAAAGGCGTAGGAAAAGGAAGCTTTATTGTGTCAAGAGGTATACACTAGTTAGTAGCTCAAGCTAAAATGCCCCGCCTCAAGCTTCAGTCTGTCTCCAAAAAATCATAATTTCCATGAATTAGACAATAGAGCTCTTTTGTTCTATTTAACAAAGGATTTTTACGATTGCAGTGTGTTTTAAATAGTAACTAGACGCCTCTCATGGCTTGAATAATTTCCTCTTCAGCCATAATAAATTTAAAATATATTTGGTAGAAGTAAACCAATATCACTTGAAAAAAGGTAAAATAGATTGACGACAATTGTATGCCTCAACACTATTCAGGTCTATTACAACCAAATGATTAGGTCAAACATGTCTAAAAATTCATATGCCTATTTATGGCTAAATTAGAAAAAGTGACTGAAAAATTCGAAACACTTTCCATTTCTTCTTTGAGCACTCTTTAAAAAATTGGCACAAATTGGGAGCAAATTGCAAATTTGGTAACAAGCATACAATATTATATATATATAAATCTACTAAAATCAGCAAACTTACATTTCACCAGTTAAAGCTCGTCAATAATACATTATGAACAAAAAGATGAAACCTTTAATTAACTTAGAGTGCGTTTACATGAGAGCCATAGTGAACTCAAACCGGTTTGAAATTTTAAGCTGTTTGAAATTGGGCCTTCTGTTTACATGAGAAATTTCGATACGGCCTTTGGCGAGTTTTATAGAGTAAAAATCGAAACAATAGATTTACTAATTTCTAGCTCTCTCTACGGGTGTGTTTTTACACGAGAGCCATACTGAACAGTTTGAGATTTCAATACGGATAGAAAAATTTTCTATACACGATGGAATAAATTTAGCACATTCTACAGTGTGTATCAAAATGTCTTATCCACCCACTTTCAAGGCGTATATTTCATTACATGTCTGATAAAATATATTGTGAATTTTATATCACAAGAAAGAGCTTTTCATGCTCCATCCGCTAATGTAAAATGTTTGCCAAAATATTTGTTCTTCGAAAAGATATTGAAGAAAAACTCAACGATTTGGTTCATTAAATTCTTAAAAGTCAATTAAGTCATTTTACAATGAAGGTCATTTGTAAACACAATAAAAACATTAAAAATCATTACACAGTAAAAAAATTTATTTGAAATTTTTAAGATTAGTTGTTATGGGAAATTGATACGCAAAGGTATACTTAAAATTTTGTCAAAGTTTCATCAGCACAACAAAAGAAAATTACACCACTGAAAAGTCATTAGCATGTCAGTTAATTGACTTTTAAGAATTTAATGAGCCAAATCGTTGAGTTTCATAATGTACAGTGTGTATCAAAATGTCTTATCCACCAACTTTCAAGGCGTATATCTCATTACATGTCTTATAAGATATTGGGAATTTTATATCACAAGAAAGAGCTTTTCGTGCTGTATCCATTAATATAAAATGTTCGCCAAAATATTTGTTCTTTGATAAGATATTGAAGAAAAACTCAACGATTTGGCTCATTTAATTCTTAAAAGTCAATTAACTCATTTTACAATGAAGGCCATTTGTAAACACAATAAAAAAATTAAAAATCATCACACAGTAAAAAAAGTTTATTTGAAATTTTTATGATTAGTTGTTATGGGAAATTGATACGCAAAGCTATACTTAAAGTTTTCTAAAGGCTTCATCAGCAAAACAAAAGAAAATTACACCATTAAAAATTCATTAGCATGTCAGTTAATTGACTTTTAAGAATTCAATGAACCAAATCGTTGAGTTTTTCTTCAATATCTTATCAAAGAACAAATATTTTGGCGAACATTTTATATTAATGGATACAGCACGAAAAGCTCTTTCTTGTGATATAAAATTCCCAATATTTTATAAGACATGTAATGAGATATACGCCTTGAAAGTTGGTGGATAAGACATTTTGATACACACTGTATCAGCATAATGAGTTTCATAATGAGTTTTCATAATGAGTTTTCATAATGAGTTGCATAATGAGTTTCATAATGTATCAGCAAAATGTAATTAATATGGGCATGCTTGTTAACACATTTTATGATAAAACAATGAAATGTGAAAACTTTCACACCTTTCCAAGCCATATGGAAATTTCAAACTTATACAGTGTGTCTCAAAATGTTAGCTTCAGTAACTTTATTCTCAATTTTCTAAAAAATGAATAATGGTATAATAATGAAATATATACCATTAGAAAGCTGAGTTTCTTGGCTTTCTATTGATGTGGTACCCATTAACTGGTTTTTTATATTTAGCTTATAATCCAAGAAAAAAACAAGTGTTTTAATCTAAAAATTCTTAACGATCAATTAAAACTCAGTTAACAATAAAAATATTAAACAACAAAAGTTATAACACAAGTGAAAAATTATCATTACAATAAAGACGTTTAAAAAAATAACAATAAGAAAGTTGTACTTTAAGGTCCTTCTACATGTTCACTATTTCTTTGAATGCAAAGTTGAGCTTTTCTTTGCATTTCTCGAAGTGAGTTACGAATAAATTGTTGATTTTGCCTCAAAATATCGAATGTTATCACAATTCTTCCTCTAAGTTCATTTAAACTTTGTGGTGGGGATGTAAACACCTTTTGTTTTGCGTAGCCCCACAAAAAAAAGTCACAAGGTGTCAAATCTGGAGATCGTGCTGGCCATTCAGGAGCGAATCCCCGAGCAACAACCCTTTGATTGAACACTGCTGCTAATCTGCGTCTTACTGGAAAAGCATAATGAGCAGGTGCCCCATCTTGGAACCACCACAGATCGTCAAAAATATTTTGGCCTGGCAATGCAGGATAATTTTGGGCCAATGCCGGAAACACTGAATTGTTTAATAAATCAAGATAACTATTTCCGTTTACATTATTTTGAAAAAAGATGGGACCGACCAGAGTACCATTTCCAAAGATACTGCCCCAAACAGTTACTTTTTGACGACTCTGATTTACATCAAAATTGAAAGGAGGAGGGTTACCTTTAGGAGCATACATACGAACGTCTTGTGTAGAAACCTCTCCATCCATACCAAATGTAGCCTCATCTCCAATCACTATATTGTGTAGAAACCTTGGATTATTACAGTTTCTCAAAAACCAGTTACAAAACCGCACTCTTCGTGGAAAGTCTGCTGGTAGCAGTTGATGACGCATATGAATTTTATATGGATGATAATTAAGATCTAATCTGGCAATCCTGTTAAATGTTGCCCTCGATAAGCCAAGACTATTTCTTCGGCAGGTGATAATACCTCCATTCTGTTGTAAAACTTGTCTGACATCATTGATATTTTGGTTAGATCTTCCTGTTCTTCTTCTTCCACACCTCTCTTTATGGAGATTTCGACTTGTGCCAGTAGCTAAGTATTTTCTAACGTTTCTGTATATGGTTGATTTACTTGGGTCTATTAGGATAGACTTGTTGAAACCTTCTTAACACTTCTTCGCAGTCTTTGGTTTCCAAATAATGTTGTACAAGAAATGTTCGCTGATCTACTGATAAATTTCTGTTCATTTTTTATTATTGTTTTTCTTATCAAAACGCTATAAGCTTCTTATCGTGTAAAACTACCTTTCAATGTTATGTTAACATTTTTTTTATTTTTGGTAACAATTTTTGATAATTCTCAAACGGTTTGTAAAAAATCAATACCATAATTATAAACAACAATGAATATTTTGCTCATTAAACGGGGTGTTAATTGATCGTTAAGAATTTTTAGATTGAAACACTTGTTTTTTTCTTGGATTATAAGCTAAATATAAAAAACCAGTTAATGGGTACCACATCAATAGAAAGCCAAGAAACTCAGCTTTCTAATGGTATATATTTCATTATTATACCATTATTCATTTTTTAGAAAATTGAGAATAAAGTTACTGAAGCTAACATTTTGAGACACACTGTATATATATTTGAGAAATAGGTTTGAAACCATCATGGGTACAATTTCAGTACGGTTGTTAGCATGTAAACATCACTGAAGGTGTGACCAGGAACAGTACTGAAATAAGAACCCGTATTGAAACTCGTAACTGGAGGCTTGAAATTTCAAACCGGTTTGAGTTCAGTGCGACTCTCATGTAAACGCACTCTTTATCGCAACCACTTTTCAATTTACTATAGCTTACCACATTTCGTAGCCAGAAAAAAACTTTGCATTGTATTGCACACGATGTTTCAGTATGTAGACACAGTCTACATTCAATTCATTTCCAAACTTTAGAAATTTGTCCTTCTTCGGCAGTTCCAGTTGTCTACGTTTTTTCAATATCTTCAAAATGTCAGTGCTCTTTTGAAGACAGTTGATACGAATACCAATGCTTTATCACCAAGCATTATGCACATATTCTTAGTTAATATAGGTAGCGTTGTCAATATGTGCAAAAAACAACAAAACATTCTCTTTATAAGTTTTGTGCCAGTTCTTTCATAAGTTGATAAAACTTTCTTTTGATTGAGTTGAGCACGTTTCATGCATTAATTAGAAAATTTTGTGCATGTATTGATTACATATTTCTCCAGTAATTTTGATAATGCGATGCATCTTGTTGTGTTGATGATGCTGAAAGTTTTTTCATCATAATAGGATAATTTTACTTGTTATGAAACCTTCATTTTCTTTGTTCTCGAGCATATTTCCCCAAAACACAATCATTTCCTCTCTAAGAAGTCTTCTAACGATTAAAATTAGGTATAAACAAGAAAAAATTCTTAAAATTCTTCTTTAAAGTTTCTTACGAAGCTCTTGTACAACTTCTACAAAACATAACGAAATCGGTTCACGGATTGTCTTAATAAAAAAAGGAGAAAATTTGCCAACACTTCGCCTAGGTCGTGAAGCTACAGAGCCTCTTGCGGGGCAATTATCAAACCATCGAAAGGGATTGGGTTTGCTGTTTATCCAGCTGTAACAAAAATTTATATAACTGTTTTAATCAGTCTTGAAGATTCTGGTGATTTTGATATCGACAATCCAATTTATTTGTTTTGCTTACACAGCACATTTCTTCCAAGGATTAATCAGCAGTTGCAATTGTTTGTGGATGCTTGGAATTGCCTAATTGATTAAGTACAGAAATAAAAAGACCACCTAATCACCTAATCCTAATTATAGATTTTTGGGCTTCACAATGTTGCACACACTAGTTCACTTTTCGATAATGAAACTTGAAACTTGGGAACAATAATGAGGTGCAATTAAACGACAATAGACACGAGAAGCTGTTGATGTTACTTTTGAAGTATTCAAAGTTGATATTCTTCTAACCCCATGAGAGTACCCATTAGTGACGGCAGCATTTATCCCAATTATGCATAGGGATAATTTCGGAGTTGACTTGTATTTCAGTCAGTCATTCTCGAGCCACCAACCTCCGGTCCACCGATACTCTTACCAATCCGCAAACCAACTACATAAAAGTGTCCGCTATTCGGAGGTTTTCCCTCTATAAAAATTTTTTCAAAAAATCAGAACTTTGTGCACCTTTGGCTGTTAAATTCAATCCAACGCATTATTTAAACGTTTTGGTAGTACAGGGCATGTTACACCGTCAAATGTAGTAACTCCGTCAAATGTAGTAAACCTACGACAAATGTTGTAAACATTATGACTGATTTTATGTGTACTAACAGGCTGTAAATGCGCATGCGCAAATTCCAGGCTTATTACACAGCCACCTGATAGCACTGGAAAAATTACTTGGCGAAGACCTTAATGTGTTTTTCCTATTTACGGCTCATTTAGCTCATATTAGCGTCTTTTTTACTGCGCATCCGCGATTTTGGTTTCAATTATGCGGCCACCTGATAGCCCTTGAAAAGTTACCTAGTGAAGACCTTCACGTGTTTGGCCTAATTATGGCTCATTCCAAACTTAAAGGTGTTTACTACATTTGACGGAATTACTACATTTGACGGAGTTACTACATTTGACGGTGTTAACTGTGCAAAGAAAAGAGGCTATAACTAGTGTAGAAGTTACAAATTTATTTCTTTTTAAAGAAATCTGTAACTGAAGAACGGTTTCCATTTCCATTTTTCAAACCACCCATCGGAGGCAGTAAAAATTATTATTCAAGCTTTTCTTTAATTTTAGATGCTTCTTCTTGTAGCACTAACCGGTAAATCCCAGCACCACAACACTTTCCATACCACTGTCCGCTATTCGGAGGGTTTTATAGTAAAAATTTCTGGTCTTCAATGGTCTGTCCGTTATTTAGAGGTGTCTGCTATATGGCATGTCCGCTATTCGGAGGTTGCACTGTATCAAGAATGCTAATGAAACCAATTTTGCGGATCTTTAGAAACATATTTTACAAATTAGATGTGCAGGGAAGTTCCTATAAACAGATTCTGTGTTTTAAAAGCAACAATAATCGTTGCTACCACAAAGATATCTATAAATCATGAAGCTATATTCTGATATTTTGTTCATTCATATTTTCACAGCATACACAATGCTACCTATGCACACCATGACTGTCAGTTGACAATATTACCATCAATTATTTATTATACGAATCAAAATTGTTTGCTTCGTGTGTATAATCACCAGTAAAAAGTAAATAGTTAAACACAAAGTTATGATGATAAGGAAGAGAATGAAATTTTTAAGAATTTTTGTTACTATTGTATCACTATTTTCATGGCTGGGGATTTCTTATGGTTACAACCACACCATTGAAGGTGACGGTTATCATGTTCTTGTTAGGAATCCATCTGGAGAAATCATCCTCAAAACTGGCGAAAATATGGGTGAAGTAATGGCTATTTGGCCAATCAGCATTAAAGAGTATAATGAAAACGACACAGAGGTGCGTTTGTTTACACCTCAAAATGAGAAATCATAACAATTTGAGAAAGTTTACGCCATGACTATAAACTATAAACTCTATATTTATCATTCCCTTTGCTTCCCCTCTTCTTTTTCATCCTTTAGCTAACAATTGTCCTAAAATAAGTTTGAAAACTTGTTCCTTTCACTGTGGTATTTAGGAATTTTTGGTTTAAAATCTCAGAGCTTTTTTTATACAGAAAAAACTACGGATGAGAGTCCAGATATTCTTCTTCTTCTTCTTCTTCTTCTGAGAACTGTTTTCCAGAAACATTTGTATCTTCCCAGGAAATACAAGAAAAAGAAATACTCATTTTTCAACTACCGAATTTTACCAGTGCGCCAGCCTAAATCCCCCCGACTTATAATGAAGGGTTGATAAAGATTTTCTTAACAGTCGTATCACAACACAAATTGTTGTAAATGCTTTTGACCAATTTTGGAAGACTGCAAACACATTTTCGTTTTTTGATATATGGACAGTAGTACTGCATTTCCCTAGCTGTAAACGTGGCTTTTTACGCCAGTCTTTTTGTACCCAGAATATCTGAATATCTCTTTTTAACCTATGACTGAACATTGGGTAAATTATATCGCCTTATGTCCGTTTCACCAATTTGCCACACAATACGACACATTCCCTCCATAATATTACACTGAGGTTATTGATTTTACTGAAGATGGCGTAAGCTGAAAAGCTTTTAAAAGCTTTGTGTTATCATTATCTTTTTACTATTCAACATGGCAAATTATTTGAATTATTTAACTAAGACTTAATAACAGAAATGTTATCTTTGCATTATGACATAATGTACTTTGGTACATGGTGTTCCTTCTATCAGTATCTGTTATAAACGAATAAACCATAAATTAAGACTTTATTTCATCAGAATGAATGACAAAATAAATAAATCCCAACATACTTTGATAATGCTGATTGATAGATTTTAAAATTCTGAAACTATATCCAAGTTTCAATAAAATATTTTAATTCAATCATCATTTGGAAGTTTTAAAACATAGCATTGACGTCATGGTAAGTGTTGTGTCAAGCTACATAGATAATTCATTTCAGAAAGTGTTAGAGTGTAATATAACATTACGAAATGTTGATGCTGCAAAACAAACAAATATATCACGTAATACTAATATTTTTAATTGCTTTGTCATCAGATATAGCCTGTCTTATCCCTGTTTCATTTTGATATCCATTTCGTCGTCATCGTAAAGTTATTACTATTATGAGGTGTCTCACACCAAAGCAAAATGTGGCTAAGATATTCTCTTTCCATATTATTAATGAGAACTTACTCGCCATCTATATTACGGAACCATTTATTTTTTTGGCTATCAGGTTTTTTTTGGTTTTTTATGCTAGATAACTGAACATGGCTATGATGATTTCGCAGAGACGGAGTTTGACATCACCGAACCGGTTGATGAAGTCCAATATGGCGTAAATGCTTTCATCATGACATATGAAGTAAACTTGATTTATGGACAGTTAACAGTAGAAATGACCGTTTTCAAAGAAAGTGGTACGGTTCACACAACATCTGGAGAAATATTTGACATAACTAAAGGAACGGTGCTATTTTCAATTAGTATAATGTGAGTATTTTTTTCAAGACCATGTCAACAAAAAAAACCTGCATACGTACATAACAGATAATGTCCGTTAATTTGGCAATTTATTTGAGATATATATTCGCCTAAGTTCACACCAATAAAAGATTACAATTCAAATCTGCCAAAGATCTCCAGGCTATGAATACGTTATAGAGAGGATAAAGTAGATGCGGCTTCTCATGAATTTCGTTTACCTTTAGTGATTGGGATTTCTGTGGAGTTCAAGACATTTGTGAAAAAGAACAAAATGGCGAGTATTTAGAAGTCACTTTTGGAATCAAAGGAAATAACTATATGTCAAAGACACCTGAATTAGCCACAGTCCAAAGGGGAAAAAAGGGTACTTCAATCAGTAGTCGAGATCCAGCAACATACCATTTGGGCTCATCCGAAGTTATTTTGTCAAATCTGGTAAGTTTTGGAAGTCTATTTCATCAATTTGGCGCAAAATAGATACCTTTCTTTTTTTGATTTCTATGCCAAGCAAAGAAATCCGTTTTTTGTTTTTTAATGCCTTTTTGTTCATTTTTTTATTATCCAAAACTAAGCAGTTCTAACATAGCTATTATTCATCTGTCAGAGAGTGCGAAATGACAGCGAAGTAACTTAGATACCTAAAAGTTACTTTGGTTCAACCAAAATATAAATTTTTAGAGTTTATGCAATGATGTTTAAAAGTTTATTATATTCCTTTGTTTCTATAACGTTTAGATACTCGTCGATGATAAATTTTCTGAAATGGGCGACAAATATCCATCGGTGAAAATGAAGGAAAATCCTACATTTATGACAGTCACTTGTAGACTTTCAAAGTTTAATGATACCATTAGCTATGAAGCTTTTGGTTTACCAGTATGGAAACATACAGCAAGCGGACTGAAGATCAAAGTCAATGCATACTGGTTGGCTTCTTTGATGTTATTGTTTCATATCATCACGAAATGAGTTAACACGATACAAAAAGCAACATAATTTTATAAACTATAGTATGTCAAGACGGAACTAAAAATAATTGAATCTTTAATTGGCATTTCAGATAATTTTTAAAGAATGAAAATTGCCTTGCACAAACATATTCTCCCCTATTTTGTAAACTTTGTTTACAAGATAGAAAAAGATCTGTTACTTCTGGTTTGTAAATTTAGCATCACATATACGTTAAATTCCTTTGCAAGTAACTCAACTTCCTCTTACGTCAATCCTTTCACCGTGACTTCTTTTCTTGGAAACCTTTTCTTCTAGTGGTTACCACAGAAAAATGATATTTTCTTTCAGTGGAAGTTTACGCATGGGACTTCCTATTTTCAATAAAAATCATTCCCACATCATTTATTCTGTTGGGGATTTAGGGATTTTGTAGGTATATAAACGAGTATGTTTCGAAAGTTTATTTTCAACTGTCAAGACCATGAACATATGCAAGCATTAAAAAATAACCGTGGCCAGAAAAATATAATTTCTAGTATTTTGTTCAAGCTTCAATTTCTTCTGATCCTCGAAAATAAAAATTATCTTAATTGGTAAAAATGGTATAGTATCATCAAGAAATGATTAAATGTGTAACTGGGCGCTGGGTTAACCATAAGCCAAAGGAAAAAACAAAACAGCGATAAATGAGATCATAAAAAGAGGAAGTTTCGTGTACAAGTCACAAATTGATCGCAATACACAACTACTTTGATAATACGACAAATGCTTGAATGGACCTTAACTCATATCTACTAAAACATCGTGTTGTGGCTAAGCCAATACGAATGGCCTCACTGTTAAATTAATTAATTAATTAATTAAAAATAGTAACATTTTAAAATGAGAAAATTAAGTTTTAAATTTCAAAACCTCACTGAATCTTCAAGAAACAAGATAAGACTGCCGTTTGAGCAAGATTTTGCGCTTGTTTTTGGAAAAAGCTCACATGGAAAGAACAAAATAATCCTGAAAAGCTTGAAAGCAATCAGGGCTCTTTTTTCCCCAAAATGGAGATAGAATAAAATAATTCTCACCTAACGATATGTTGAAGTGAAACTAGATGCTTTAACACAGTGTTTGAAAGAAATGCTAGAAAGGTCTATTGGTCTATTGGTATTAATTCATATTTATGCCTGTCTCCTAAAAAAACTCTGGGAACTGAAAAAAAAAACGAGAACTGAGAGAACTGAGAGCTGCAGTTTTTTCTGCAGAAACACTTTAAATGATGCCCTTTAAGATAACGCCCTATTTCGAAGAGGTATTTCTCTTACTTTGACTGTTGCTTTGAATTGTCGAGTTCTACTTGCTTACTCTTGAGCCTTATTGCAGTATATAAACATACATTTAAGGTTTGTGCAGAGCGTCTACTTAAAATAGAATTATAAACCATATCAATGCAATACATGATTTGTGACAAATCGATAAAGAAAAATAGAAGAGGACCGTGTTTGGACACATAAATGGTAATACGTATAATTACAAAACATTTTGCTGAATCTTTCATATTGCATCATGACCAGCACTTTGCAATATTTACACGTTGATTCAGACTGTGTATCAAATACAGGACTAAAATAGTAAGTGAAGTACATAGAATGACTAGCAAAAATTACAACTCTTGTTTTAAGCACTATAATGATTACTCAAAAATATTATTTATGGGACTTTAGGGGGAAATCCATTAAAAGGGAAAGTACAATGAGATTTATCAATTGAAACTCGATTGCTAATAATTTAACGTTGAACACACTTTCTGTGTTACCTGCTATAAAAAGTTTCATTTTAGTCACTGTATAGTTGATAAGCAAATATTTATTGATAATGAGAATGAAAAAGGGCACACCAATCTATGTAGTGTTCAAAAGGATTATCTTAAAATATATCTTACTCCGTTATAAATAAACTTCCCTAAGAAGCGACAACAACAATAACAACAAAAAGATCAACTTCTTTTAAACTATGTACAGTATGATAAATAATCACCATTTTGGATTACTAAATATTTTGTCGAATGAGAAACTGGAAGGAATTTCCATAAATTCGAAAAAATATTGAATCCAGTAATCTCTTATCCATAATGCCAAGGTGTATCCTTAGCAACAGTTTTAAGTGATATCTACAGGAGATTTATAATGATTTGGACATCAAGTCAACATTGGATGAAGCGTTTCTATTACGAAACAAAGATCTATTGGAAACTGGATTTTGTAAGCGGGTTATGCTAGCATCATGTACTTTCCCTGTTCTGCTATATTTTGTATGAGGATAAGGCACATGCCTGTTATTATTGTATTGTCCATTTAGTGGTGTTACCATATTAAGTTGCGATGAACGTCGGAATAGATTGTCCAGCTTTTCAGAGTCCATAGCCTGTTCATTTAGTGTATCATTGAATGCGTTTTCTCGAAGACTTTGAAGTGAAGAGTGTTTTTGAGCGGCGGGTATTGATTCTGTTGGATGTGTATTGCACAGAAGTGGACTGTATGATTGTGAACGCCTAAATAACGGTGGCAATTGCGTTGTGGACGTTACAAGTGTTGGTGATACTTTTGAAGGGGTGATCTCTTCAATTACCATGTTTGTTTCATCATTTTCAGTCGGTGTCATCCAAGATGCTGAGCTGCTTGTGTCATCCAAAATATCCTTAATTGTTATGATTCTATTACTGAACTCCAAAGGTATGGTCATTTGTGTGCCAGATGTTTCATTGACTTTACTTGGATGGAATTGTGTTCTATCACTAAACATTTTCTTACTATCATCCCTCATATCAGTGAGTGGTGTTTTTCTTTTGGAAAGGCAATCTTCCGATAAACGCCTTCTTCTGCTATCATGGGTTGAAACAGGCGTTTGTATCAGTGGAAGGACTGAATAAATTTTTGTTTTGTTGACGTGTGCACATTCAGAATGTCTTCTCATATGTTGATCGTTGTTGACGTTATCATCGCTCTCAAGGACAGGGAGGTTATCAAACTCGACTTGTCTTTTAGAACTCCTTGTTGAAGCTGTATTGGATAATAAAGATCTGGTTGCCCTAGTAAGACGTTCTCGATTTTTCTTGCGATGATGCCTTAGTTTGACTTTAGTATTATTAAGCACATCTTTAAGCCAGTCATGTGACAAAGCCTGAGTGGCATTGCACCTTTGTGATTCACTTTTTGTCAGCAAGCAATTGACAAAATCTTTTGCTCTTTCCGAGATTCCATTCCATATCTGTTACAAGAAAGAATACCTTGTAATAATAACAATAACAAGAAAAACATTGAAAACAACAACAACAACAACAACAACAACAACAACAACAACAACAACAACAAGAATAATAATGAGAATGAGTACACTAATATATGACGAGAAAAATAACAATGAAAAAAATCACAAAGCAAATGAAAAGTCAAGTGAGAAATAGTCGAGAAGAAATAAAAAAGATAATCAAAGATGACCAAAAACAGTAATTTCTCGTTCCCGCCACCATTAAAAGTGTTTATAAGTATTTTTGTTTTTTTTTTATTACAAGATTTAGATTTTATTGGTAAAAGTTAATAAGTTCATTTTCCTACGATTTCCTTATGATTTTCCGCAACGTTTTGTTCAAGTGCTTGAAGACAAACCTGGTGATTTTATTACTTGTATAAATCAAAATGTTTCAAATTTACATGTCGATGTGTGATGCATGAATGTTGTAAAACATAACATGGAATTAAAATGTTTATTATTACTCAACTCAATTTTGTGAATAAACAAAATATGTGTTGCAAAGAAACATGTCCATTTACAACACAAACAACAGCTTTAATTGACTCTTATCTTTACAAACGGTAAAAATTGGAATGTGGGGTTTTACACCACTAAACAAGTAAAACTTAATACAAACGCTCAAAGGCTTTAGTAAAAATCTGTTAAAACTCTGTGTAGAAGGGCGCCTGATTCTTAGTCGAAATAACTTGTTTTTCTTTTAAAAAAATTGTAAATAAAACGTGTAATGAATTTGTATCGGTTTTTTTGTTTTTTTAAAATTTTTTTTGAGTAGCGTCTTTTAAATGTCAATCACTTAACCCATTTCTTTCCCAAACTACTGGCAGTTTACAAAACCAAACTGTCTTTAAAAAATGTTGATACATCCTGAGGAAGTTGCTTGACCGTAACTATGGTTTTAATACGGTCCATTTGGTTTCCGCCTGAATTTGGACAAAATCTAAGGTAAACAATTTTGTACAACAATTAACTATGGTAAATCAAAATAAAAACTACATGGAATTGTTTGGCATGTTAGATTAGTAAACAAGGAAATTTTGGCAAAATGATACTATTGTGGAGTGATATCAGCTTCATTTGCCAAAATGTTAAATTCTTATTCACATACATTAATAAGGAAGAAAAGGGAAGTTTATATTAAAGCTTAGACAACCTGAAAAGGAACTACAAAAGTGTCAAATAGAATTATATCTGTCATAACATCTCCCATATGAAGGTGGAAACAGTGTACGTTCAGTGAAATGTGAAATACTTTTGGTTTATTTAATATTTAGTTCGATCTGTTACATACGAAGGTCGTCTGTGATTTTGCTGATCGAAAAGTCATTTTAATATTCAAAATCTGTTTCCTTTGGAGGTGTCTCGCTATGTTTTCTGGTGTGTGTAAAGAAAAAACATAGAAGAGAATAACGAATTTTCTTATTTTGACTGCCATGGCAAATTGCCAACAACAATACATAGATTCTTTTCACGTTAATACTTGTATCAAGATCATCATTGCTAACCCTATTTTACAGAACATTTTACATCATATAGATGGAGGCCAAGGGGTTAGATTGGGACAAAAACGTAACCTGTTGCAATCACATGCACTACATGTGCAATAACTATAACAAGAAAGTCATTGTCTGTAATATTTTTTCTTTTGTCATGGAAATTGTTATTCTTGAATTTTTCCAAGAGACATAAAATAAGTATTTTGAGGAAAAAGATTGGGACCTGAAAATATTTTTACAATCTTTGGGAAAATTTGTTGCATAGGGTTTTCCGTTAGATTCTTTTATCTTGTTAGAATTTTCAAGTTAACAGTGTTTGTAAACACCAAAACTTCTTTTTAAATAGGCATTTCCTTTTTATTTCTTTTCCTTTATTTTTTGTTTGCTTTCAAGATTATGTCACTTGACCTAGTTATGAATATATTTGAGTGTCAACATTCTACGGCAGAACTTTCGTTATATAGCACTGTCGGTATCTTCAACGTGTCAATTTAACTTTGAAAAGGGAAATAAAAAATTAAGACACTTTAATCATTATGTACTTTCTTTCTCTGAAATGTTCTGGAAGTTAAATCTGTATACTATCATAGCAAATAAATTTAAAGGGAATGTAGCAAATAGTTCTAGGACAGTATTCCGAACAGGCATTTCCCCGACCGTCTATTTACCCAACGACCAGTAACGCCCAACCCTAACCCTAACCCTAACCCTAACCCATCCTTAACCCCTAAGCAATCCTAACCCTAGACCTAAATCTTTTCTCTACTATTAGGGAGATTCGTAAAATCGACGAGCCTGTTACACGAAAAATATCAATTACTTGTGAGAATTTTTTAAAACTGTTCAATTAAAAAGTTACTTCAGAGATTTAAAGCCTTTTCTTGTATCAAAAGAAACATCATTACTTTGCACGCTTATTTCAAGTGTTGATGTGAAGTTTCTAATGACTTTGTAGGGAAAAATTCACTAACAACTCTAATAAGTTGTATATAATTCCCCACAAATCTATAGAAAAATAGTTTCGTGTAAACGAAACATGATTTTTCCGAATCCCGCTAATTGGTCGTCGGGTGAGGGAAATGTCCGGATACCATACCAAAAACGTTGCCGAAAAAATTAAATAAATATGTAGTAGAATGTTTTAGTTTAGTGCAAGTTTTTACCTAAGTCTTCAAAAGTTGAGACATGAAATTTACTGAAAAAACCATCGGACAAAACTTACAATGAAAGGCGACGCAGGTGTTTGAGTTTGGACTAGCCTAAAATTTCATTAACAAAATGATTATCGCAAATGATATCTTTTGTTTTTAACTAAGCTTTGATCATTTAATTAGATTGACAAAATGATGAAAATTCATGTTTGCATGTAAAGGCCGATTTCCATTCAACGCTTATGCCCGCGCGGACGTAGAATTTTCCGAGCGGCCAAACAGCTGCAAATGGAAATCAAAAGACACGATTGGCTGAAATTATCAGCGGACGTCGGGGGGCTTAAAAATAGTTAAACATTTTTAACTTTATTTTTGATCGCTGAGCGGACATATCTACGCTTATGAATTAGCCAATGCGCATGCTTTCTACGTCACTCAGCGTGGATTACCGACGTCCGCACGGATATTTTACTGAATGGAAATCGGCCTTTAGATATGAGAATTTTTCCGGAATTAGAATGATATTTGTAAATAGATTCGACACGATTAAATAAAATTTGTATTGGTATGAAAATCCAAACGTGGACACTTTCATACTTTAATGCACTGAATACCAAAGCATTTTACTTCAAGTAATCTACAAATTTCTCTAGAAAGCAATGTTAAAGAGTACGGAGAATGTGATATACAGACAAATATCTAATTACAGAGTTTACCTTCGAGTCTATTCATAACTTAATTCACGTTTCGTGAATGAACCTTGGGCGTATTATGTGTTTGTATGCAGATTGGCTGGCGACAATAGTTGAAAACACTTTTTATTGCACGACAGTCCCAAAGTCTGTATAACAGAATGTCTGTAATGTAGTTTTTATTAGGCCGTGTTTTCATGCCTTCCTATATAAAATGGTTATTTGCTCACTGTCAAGTTTTACACTTGAAATCGGCATTGAAATACGAAACACACTCAATTATTGTTTTATGTAATGAAACATTTTTGTTCCCATAACTAACTACATTGGGCCGTTTGATATGATTAAAAATCGCTATTTAACAAGTACCATGCATCTTCACTTAGGGCTTAAAAAAACCAAATTGGATCGTTTTTGAATTTTTTAATTCTCACGCAATTTAAATACGATTCGTGATTTCTACAATTTGATCTGTTTTGACCTTTTTTAATATCAAAGAATAAAACACGGGCATTTCTCAGATATTGCAAGAATAAACACACAACGAAAACAAAAAGACATAACGTTAACAGTACTGAAACAACAATAACAACTTTTACCTGGCGTTCGTAAGAATGTTGATCTTTTACAATACTGTCGTTCAATGATACACCACAACCGGTAAACGGATAACGTCCGCTTAACATTAAATATGTCATAACACCAATTGCCCAAGTGTCAATTTTACTAGAATACGTATTTCCAAGTATCAATTCAGGACTGCAATATTGTAAAGTACCACAGTACGTATGAAGTGTTGATGTATCTGTACTGGCAAGTCCGAAATCTGTGATTACTATTTTAGAGTCTGGTCCAGGCGTATAAAAGAGAACATTTTCTGGTTTCAAATCTCGATGAGTAATGTTTATACTGTGTAGGTATTGTACTGCAGATACTATCATGGCAGTTATACGAGCTGACTCTTTTTCTTCAATGTGATCTAACTGTTGTATCTTATCATGTAAATCTCCGCCCGTACATAGTTCCATAACTATATATGCCGAATGATTGGCTGTTAAAATGTCTTCCACATGAACAAGGAAAGGATGAGCAGAACCAATACGTTTTAATAATTTTATCACGTTCTCCTCTGATTGAAATACCATTTGTGTTTTGAGACTTCTCAAGGTCAAGTGTTTTATAGCATACGGTAATTTCGTTTTTTTATTAACCACCATGAATACGTCACTGAAGGTACCAAATCCAATTCGATTTTTGACAAAGTACTGTGACGTCACCAATGGGTCCGTAATGACATTATATTGTCTTGTGATATGCTCAGCATCAATTCGTTTTTTCTTTCCGTTAGCAACAGGTTCGAATTCAATTTTAGGTACTGATACTTCAAAATGTTTATTACCGAGTTCTTTAGTAACTATACATCCCATTATCTCTGGACAACGTTTTATTTTAAGCTCAAATCAAGTCAGTTCTGATTTATGTGCGTTCACCCTGCTGCGCTTGTTGTTGTTTTTTAGATATCTGATTCACAAAGTTTTTTTTTCAGTTTAGTTTATGTACTATCTGTTAACTGTTTTTATAAGTAAAAACCTCTCTTGTATGCAATATGACAATAAACCTTGAACCCAGTCTTCTACATTTGCAATTAAACAATAATATCATTGACAATATTTGTCAACATCAATAATAAGCACAAACATTTGAAAACACACACGCACCATTTTCGAATGATTTCACGAACAAAATCACATTAAAAATTCTGTCTATTTTATACTGTATGATTACGTCATCTTAGAATTTTGTTACGGGATTTGACGCAACTTATTTGATGATAAAGACACAGATTTTGTTTTGAGAATTTGGAGGGATTTTTGTTACAGCGTGAAAAAACCCACTTATATACTAAGAGTGGACACTCTTCTTCCATAAACAAATAAGATAACAGAACGTAAAAATTTTGAAAAGTGTGACCATATCATATTTAAAAATGATATGAACAGGACAAGCAGAATAACCATGGAATGTGGACCACTTCCAAAACAATTGCTGTCATTTGCCATATTAGATTGAAATTCTTCTCGAACCTAAAACGTCATCCCTCAAGCTGCACAATGCAGTGTTCATGTTGACTTAAGATTCATATCAACATGGTTTATGTTGATTTTACATCACGATGAAGTCTGGACGTCTACCAGAAATATAGTCCATATAAGGGCCAGAGATTCATAAGGTAAATAATGGAAGAAAGTAATGAAAAAGAATGAAATGAAAATATCTGAATGAAAATCTAAATGAAACAGAAAACATTATTGTACATAGAGATTGATAATGTTGATAACTTTAATCAAGCACTACTCAATTTTCAAAACATGAACAGTGCGTCCCATAACAAAGTCATAATCATAACAAAGCTGATTTTTTTTTTTTAAAAAAAACAACATTTTTTGTTTAGTACCCTCGTGAATGAGATGTTTTCATTGGCTGTCAAAAAGTCAATAAGTTTTTTCTATTCTCTGGCATTCATATAACATTGGAGCCAGTTAAAAATATTAACAAGAGGATTTCTTAAAAGAATAGAATGCAAGGCCATTTTGTTGTCAACATCAAAGATAGTAAGGTTATTGTATCGAAAGCAAAACTTTGTAAAACTTTTGAAAAAAAAGAGATCTAGGAACAAAGTTGACAGTGTTTATGCTCATGCAATATGTTTTTTGCATGGACCTAACAGATGAAATTTATCAGATATCAAAACAACATTTATCCATGACTCTTGATAAAGTTTTCTATGGGTCAGATGGACCAATTAGCTCTATATTTTGATTGGTTGATACAACTTTGAAAACAATACCGTAGTTTTAATTACAACCGCCATTCATTTTCATATCGAATGAAAGTTACCACCTGGAAGTAAAATCTCGTATACGTTCGATATGAAACATCATTTTAACGCGACCTATGACGTCATCAGAAAATTTTTCCATGATTCCTGTAATTATTGTTTTAAAAAAATTGACTATCAAATATCAATCTTCTTTTAAATCATTGCGAAGGAGTGTATTTCTATGGGAATATGCACACTATTTCAATAAAAATACTCTTCATTGCATTGATCTTTGACGATTTAGTCCACTCAGTCTATATTATGTTATGTTTTCATTGGATGTTTCTGTGGCTCTGTGGTAGATGACATAAGAAAAGCAGTAACACTTGAAATGTGATATTGCATTCATGATTGACGTCTCCTTAGGTTCTGCTTCACTTTAAACAAGAAGCCACTGTTTATCTTTATCACCAAAATCAAAGTATCTGGCATGAAATTTATATATCACGGGAGACGTTACATTTTAATACACTAACGACAAAATTCAAGTATAGAGGAAACACAACCTTGAGGAACACTCTGCTTTCAAACATGATGTCATGATGACGAGAAAAGGCGTGGCAACAAAAATAAACGCCAAGAAGAACTAAAACTTCATTTTTTGAAAGACTGATTTTCAAACATATACTATTTTTGCTTATGTTGCTCGGACAGAATATCCAAATTAACTTCTTTAAAAAAAACCTTTCCATATCTGTAATTGAATGATTTAAAAGTTTTTAAAATGGCTGTCACTGATGTTTACAAACACATCCGTTAAAAACAAGAAATTAGGTGCTGCCGTAAATACAGTATTCGCTTTTAACAGTAAAGGGTTTTCGTAATTTGTCAGCTGCTTTCATATGTCTATTCTATACTTAATAATTGTTCTCATCATTCTGCCAGAGTTGTTGGTGCTTAGAGGGTATGAAGCAGTTCTGTGTCACTGACTTGGGTTTATATATTTTATCAGAAATCATCCAGAGGCGTAGTTAGAGGTCAGTCAAAATTTGTGGGGGAGAGTTTAGGCATTCAGAGCAAAAAAGGAAAGAGTGCAGGTAACCTAATTATCACTTAAGACTGAAAAGAAATATCGTTATGTTGGACTCCTCCACTTTTTTTGACTGACCTTGAATACGCCTCTGTCATCTGTTTTGTAATTCATTTATACGAACCTATATTTGTTATGCGTTTGTAGGGATCTTAATGCTAATTGACGGAGCCATTCATGTAAGGTGTGTTCACATAAGTATAAGCAAGGAGTAGATCAAAAAATGCACTGTTAAAGTAACACAGTGGAGGAGCTTAGACAAGAACATTTATTTTATTTATTTATTTATTTTATGCCATAACAAATAAATCCATAAATAAATTTAAATAAATTTTGAAAATCTCTCCAAATACGAAAAAGGAAAAGGTGTTATTTCCATTTTCAAGCAAAAATCCCTAACAATGCTCTTAATTTCGAATGAAACATCTTCATTCACTAGAGCAACCCTGGTCACACTTATTTTTACTGGTATGGCAACCTTGTCCACATCACATCTGGAGTTGTTTGCTATTGGGAACTTTAAACCAAATGACCACCCTAAAATAAGCAATTTCAGTAAATTATATCTGTATCGGTAATATGAGACTATGGAAATATAATAATTTGTAATAAGTTTAAAAAACCATTATGAATTAAAATGCGTCATAGCAACCTGATAGTAGGACCACTATTGAATTGAAAGAAAAAACGAAGATTTGTAAGGTCGCAATAAATTTCTTGTTTGAAAATATATACACATTTGAAGGTATAGAGTTTATGGATACACTATACACTATGCTCTTTACGTAGTTATTGTGTAAAAAAAATGTTAATGACGTGTTAATGAAAAGTGTAGTGCCGGAATTCAGACCTCAACCATCAAAGCGTTCCGAGAATTTTAGCTGTCACGATCGAGAATTATGTAACCTTGCAAGGCCAATGAGACAGTAATACCACTTGCCAATGTCCAGGAAGATAAACATTAGCACTTCTATCACGATTCCCCGATTAATGTACAAACATATATGTAGTATAATTTCCATCTTTGGAAAATATTTGAGGATTTGTGTTTTGGGAAAAACTTTATATTTGTAATGATGGTATTTGTTATTGTCAACTCAAAAATGTAAAGAACATGGTTCCTTAAAATTTAATTTTCGGGAAACACTATTCATCACAGATAATAAACCTTTGTTTCCATGTGGACTTTGGATTTTTTCTCTCGACTCATTTTTGACTTATCGAAATATTTGATCTGTGTTACACATCTAAAAATTCGTAAAATAAAGTTTATAAAATGATATATGCATTGATAAAATTTAAGAATAACATAAAAATAAAATAAAAATAAAATAAAAATAAATGAAAAAGTAAAAGAAAGAGAAAATTGTAATATTAGTTGCTCGTTGTCAATTTTGTTTAATACTCCCATTATTCCCGATTCCCGATTTCGATATAAGACATCGAAGATGAGGAGCTAGTAGGCGACGAGCAGTAAGATGAGGTCATGTTATAGATGAGAAATAAAATATACATCATTTAAGTATTTTACTATTCTTGTACCCTATAAGAATATCCGCTCTGTCAAGTTGATAAAAGAAGCAATGTTTTCGGTCTGGGGAAACTCTTTGCAAAATTTAAATATCCCGCAACTTTAATTTAGCGAAAATAAGGCGACACAAAAGTAACTAATTTTTATATGAATTTCTTTTATTAAGATTAGATAATTTGAAACGAGACGACTGTTGCCATGATAGATCACAAGTTTAATTGAAATTCCCAAGCGTTCTGAACAGGAAATAAGGACGAACAAAACATATGGTCAGTATTTTTAATGGATTTACTTTGTAGAACCCTTCTGACGCACAAATAGTATTATGCTGTGTTAATCCGATTATTTGCAGTAAAATACATAAAAAAAATTCTAAAAATAACCTTGTTTTTAAACTTTCCACATTTTTTAGCCATTGAATGGAATACAAATCAATTTTGAGCAAAGTGTTATCCTTTCGATTTGTTTTTCTTATTTATGTCGTTATTGGAAAGTCTGTGAAAGGGACGCCGCCCTCTATTAAACGCCGCATCCAAAAATTGGGATTTGTAATAAACGCCGCCGCGTTTATGAGAGGAAATACGGCATTTAAGGGTGTGGCAAATTTATTCTTCGATTGGAAACGTATTGAACGTGAATTACTAGATGATATTAAAAAAATAGCATTCTTAAGGGCGGGCAGATCTCTGGAATACTTTTCGTGCCGTTATTGTGAATGAAAATGTAATCTCAGTAAGTAAGAGGGGAATGAATTACACATGCATGACGAAACGCATGCAAACAAATTAATCTTATCAAAGGAATTGCATTCCTATGAAAACAATACTTCCCATCATTTTGTTTTTGCCTACAAATAGCCTTTAAACGATTGATTTTTTTCAACTTCAGCGCTTTATGTGAAAGTTTATATCAAATGAGACCAAGTTTCTACTGCACCGGATAGCTATCTAAAAAGTTGACGCCTCTTTCTCTACCTGTTTCAATACAATGAACGTATTTGAAATCGTCCGCCTCGAAGTGGTGAAGGAATCGTACAGTGCCATACCTGATTAATATGATGTTTGGTCTTCGTATCGGATCGATTAGTGTTTGCACTGGACATTGTAGATGAAAACATTCTTCTGGTCGGGATGACATAAAGTTGAGGGCAAATAGAACACTCACCTAACTTTTTAATGAAAAATTTTGAGGAAAAATGTTTTGGAATGTTTGACCATAGTGTCTGTTTTTCCTCAAATATATTGGCTAATAGTCAAGTCACATGACATTCCGACTCAGAGAATGGACAAAATGAACATACTGTTGAAGAAATATGTTTCACTCAACAATCACGGGTAGAGAGTCAGTCTTCTGTGTTTGTAAAAACATTTAACAATATGTACAAGATTGTAAGCTGTATCTTGTTCTGTTTTTGTTTTCTCAAACAAAATTTGCGTGAAAAAAAACATATATATTTTGATTCAACTAAATATGGAGATTTTGCGTTGGGGCACATATTTCATAATGATGTTTTTCCAACACGAAATCTTGAAACAGAACAATTACTTGAAACCTGATAAAAAACGAACAAAAATCTTGAAAGTCAATGTTGTTATAGAAATTTTCAAACGTCAGATTAAAAAAGACAATACCATGTTTTTCTAACTGTATTGCTTAAAGGGCATTGCTCACAACAAAAAAACATGTTATTGTTTTTTTACTTAAAAGTAGTTATCTACACAATACAGGATAAGAGGAGAGCCACAATTGACGCAAGAGCATGACGCATAAATAAATATATGTAAATTCATATAAAGTTGTTTTGTTGACGCTGTTAATGTTTGATAAATTTTGTTTGGTTGAAGGTTGTTCCTTCATATAGATTCATCTGTAAACAACAGTAAACAGTGAACAGCAGTCATTGATATTGCATGTCCTATCAACCTCGTACCCAGAGTTTCTTATCGTCCGTAAATCGAAAAGGCAAGAAACCCTGGGTACGAGGTTGCATGTGCTATCGTCGTTATCATTTAAAAACGAAAACATAAAAAGTCATAAAAGTTGCGCTTCCGTCTCTCATTCAAAATGCCGACCAGCCCTAACGGTTGGGTTATAAAGATCAAACAAACTTATAAACAAGAGCAAAATCTGCTCTGCAGGATTCTAATGAGCCGTCATGTTTTTCAGAAAAGAATAAACATGGGTTTTCAAAACATGGGTGATCAAGTCGTTGACAAACACAATGCAGGGTCATGGAGAAATTCAATACATATTGTTTTGGATATTTTTTAAGATTGCTTGTCGTTAAAAAATTAACTTTTCATTACTTTTCATTATTTCGTTATTTGAATTTGTTCATTATCAAAGATCGGAAAAGTAACAGAGAACCAATAATTTTTTGTCAATACTGTTTAAAACGTATTACAAAATTCCGATTTGAGCAGTTTAGACCCAATTATCCTTCTTATCTAATTCCTTTAATGGAGGAAGTGTTGAATTTCAATGTTGGAGTGTTTGAACGCCCTGTTACGTCCCTGTAAAAGCCCTATCAAATTTCACTGTTGGAACCATTTGAATTGTTTTTGTTAACATTACGCCAAACACTTTCTTGCAGCATGTCAGTGCACCGGGGCGTGATGAAGGTGCACCGGGGCGTGATGAAGGACTAAACAGTTTGCGGAGGAGGACTACTCAAGTGTTTTGAACTTCTGTGTGATGGCAACAAATAGAGCGGTTACATAGATCATTTCTTGCTCCAAAGATCAGTTTAACGTGATAAATAGCTACTAAAATTACCTAAGCAACTGCAGTGAGATTAATCATCGAATAATTGTTATAGGGGGCGCAAAATAATTATACATTCGTTCTATGAAAGTCCTGTATAACATCTCGCTATATATACTTGATATACGCCTACATAACACATCAACATTAAACTTTAATTCACTTACAGAGCTTTTGTGTTGTTGTTGTTGTTGTTGCTGTTGTTGTTGTCCACTCATGTTGTAAGATTTAAATAAAATAAAAAAACAAGGTTGTTTCTGCAGAATAAAGTGGGAATATTTTTTCAAGTCTTATAAAAGATCTACAATTTTGTATGAATGGCCAAATTTGTTGAAAACATCTGCGAGTAAGAGCATTTCTAGAACGTATACAAACTATTTCAATAAAAATGCTCTTCGTCTTAGTGACATTCTGAGGATTTTGGCCACTGGGTATTACTAATCGAAGCTTTTATAGAAATTACAAAATTCCTTAGTCTAATAGGATTGTGCACAGCCTCTCTCATTTTTTTCTTTAAAGATAATGAACTGTTATAATAAAACTAAGGCTTGCAATGTTGCTGATGATATTAGTAGGACTCCCAGAAATAGATCTGAAGTGGAACAGCCAACTAATGTTCAAATGGTGAAAAAAGGAGGTTAACAAATAATTGTCTCTCCCGTGGAGATTTCCTTGAGCAAAACTGGACCTTTGTAATACTTACCTTAAATTTAGAATTAAATTAAATTTTGACAAAGCTTACATTTAGAAACCGATGTCGCCGCCTAAAAACACTCCCTTCAATTAGTACTCCCCTAGTACTTTTTCCCTAGCAAATAAGTACTCTCTCGGAAATACGTATTCCTCTTTTTATGCCCTGGAGTTAGTTACGGTAAACTACTCAACAAATCGTCCCATTTGTTCTGCTTTTAGCAAAGCGTTGCAGGACTAAATTTTCTAACGCACTGCAAGTACTTCAGCTCTGAAAATCCTTTGGCCCTAAAAGTCCTTTGGGCCAGGAAGTTCTTTGGCCCTGAAAGTCTTTTGGCCCTGAAATTCACTTGCCCTTAAATTGCCCTAAAAGTTGTTTTTCCCCTAAAATTCCACTGGCCTTGAAAATCCTTTGGAACTGAAAATCCTTATGTCCTAAGGGTGCCCTAAAAGTCTATTTGCCCTAAAGGCATAATTATGAAAGGATTCTAAAAAGGCTCATTTGTTTTTTAATTCGAAGTAGTTCTCATTCTAGAGGTTCCGAAAGTCAACATCCCTTTTTTATGGGTAGGGATAGGGACTGAAAATCTCTCCAAATTGCCATTTCAATTACTTATTCTGAAAGCCCTTCTTATCCTGATTTCAACATGGAGTCATTTTCGGTGATTTTGAATATTTTAATTTTTGGCCATGTGAAATTTAAGTAGATTGAAATAGCAGATTAAGATTTTAATTTTAAGAAACTTTTCATGTAACTTCTAAGAAAAATAATATAGATATTAAGAATTTAATTAAGAAAAATATATGAAACGGCTATTAATATATAGATCAAGAAACAATTAAGAAAATTTTGGCACAAAGATTGGGTAAAAACCGAGAAACTTATACTACTAGAAGTCATCTCACACGTTTCTTATAAAAAACCGTGTATAACAAGAATGGCGTTGACTTAAAATCTGTAAGAAAAAAAATAAAAATAAAACAACAAATCATTTTGTGTCATTCCTGTGTTCAGCACACTGTCAGCATTAACACTTGCTGAAAAGCTTATTAAAGTTTAAAATGCTTATAAAAGTTATAGAAGTGTTAGCTAGTTACTTGATTACTTTGGGTTAGTTACTTTTACCTAGGAAATAAGTAATCTCCTTGGGGAGTACTTATTTCCTAAAGGGAATACTGATTTACAAGGAAAAAGATACCGGGGGAGTATTTTTTTACTAGGAATAAAGTACTGGGGAAGCACTTTTTATCAGGGAGTTTCTATAGGCTGGTACACCGGGCTTAATAACATTGTTGTTACTGGAATTCCTATCAAAAGGAATAAAAATTCTAGTTGTTTTTGACTCTCTAGTTTCTCGTTGAAATTCTGTCAAATAACAAATCGAATAAAGTTGTTTGTTTTGAAATATTTGTTGCTGACTGCTCAAACCACAAACGATGTTTTTTATTTTCCGTTTATCCATAACAAAAACCTAACATTTTACGTGCATTCAAAATTTCAAAAAAGGCCTTTCCATTTTGATGAAGAAAGTAAGCTAAAATCCAAAATATATTTCGATGACGTGGATCTCACATCTAACAGAAAACATAACATCATACGTAAGGAAACTTATTAGATTAATGAGATTTTGAATACTGCAGACTCTCTATAATTCGACTTTCCATTACTCGAGCTTTCCATATTTTGAACTGAATCAGTGGTCTCTTCAAGCTAAAACCTAGCAATATCACTCTCCATTACTCGAACTCTCCACAATTCGAACGATTTTGTTTTCCCCTTCGAGGTTCGATTTAGAGAGAGTCTACTGCATTTTCCAATTAAGCGTGAATCACACTTTTATTTCGTTAATTTTGTGAAGATCCTACTAGTTTTATTTGTTAGTAAAGCCCACTCTAAAGCTGGTTCGTCAGTGAACCCCTGCAGAGTAATTCGAAAGAATTGGCTTGTGCTGTTTTGAGAACTCGTGTTAGCTAACGCGATCGTTGCACACTGGTTTATGCGTCCCACTTCAAGCGGTCAAAACATGCTCTGGCGTTTTATGACATCATTTAGTAAATCCCAATAAGCAAATTTTGAATATGATCTTGATGTGCAAAAATTCCTGAATGTTGATCAGGTATTTCCAATTAGAATACTGTTACTTATATTCATTTTTACAGCCATTCAGCTAGTTTTGTCGCATCATCCATTCTTTTACAACTATCCATCAATAGATTTTTCCATCACAACCTGTTTAAAAAAGTTGCTTTTGTTGAATCTCTTAAAATGAATACATTTCTTAACAACTATACACACTATTTCAATAAAAATGCTCTTTGTCGCAGTGACTTTTGACAATTTTCACTACATGTTTTCAATGGAAAGAATGCAGCACAAATCAAGAGACAATACAATATTGACATTTTTAGTTTTTAAATACATCATTTAAAATATGTCTTATTTGGTTTTCACTTTGAGAGACATAGATTCCCATTACTTAACAAAGCTTTAGGTATGAAACTGTTCCTGTGCTACTTTTACGATCACAAAACATATCGGACGGAACTCTCTTATTTTTGTTTCAAAGAACGAAGCCAACACGCAAGAATGTTTTCGTTAATCAAAACAGAAACAAACAAACTTTCGACTGTGAACTATTGATGATCGTAATTAGATAAATTAACCAACTGATTGCATTATACTGATTACATTGAATTATGTCAATCTGAACGGCCAGCTGGGGCTCGCCTTGCCATATTCAAGTAAATTGGCACCCTGGAGGATGAGCTTGCGTTGGTTTAATGTCTCTTTTAATATTTTCATTTTGTTCAGACAAAGTATGGAAAGGAAAACATTCAAAGATTTTTGTTTCTCTTTTAAAATTATGATGATTGAAACAGTTTGTATGTGAGATGAAATTACGCATCCATGTGTCACATTCTTATGACTAATTCAGAAAAAAAATGGAAAATCCAATAAATACTTTAGGCAATTTCATGATGTGAAAGATCAATTTTTTCCTGGTTATAACTTAATCATAGATAACTGTGGAGAATTTCAGCAATATGATTGCTTTTACAAATTATTATTAAGATAGATTGAATCATTTTATGATCTTTTCATTAAGATTCCTCATAACTTTCCCAGCCATATCAATTATCAAAATGTTCGTTTGTTGACAAAATAGAAACAGTTGGTTTCTATAACTTTGCAGATTCTCTAATAGGAGATAATTCAAAATTCCCAAATTATTTTGATTTGTAAAGATCTTTAATGTTAATGTTTATATATGCGAATGATTTTCTTGTTTCATACGGTGAAACGATGAAATTTCATCGTCAAAACCAAAAATCAACGAAAACATAAACTTTAAACATATTTACCTTGATAAGATTACATCTTCACGACGATGCTTTTAGTGCGAGACAATTTTTTATACCTTGGTGGATGACAAGAAAACGCAGGAATTTTGCAAACGCAAATTTAAGAGAAGACCCTTACATTTTGAAAGAGTGTTGGAAAAGTATTCAGAAAAGACTTTGTGATGGTCTCGTTTTCAGAAGTATTACAATAACGTGTGGAAGGACTCAAGAATTACATCCTCAATTCATTATTATGGATGCAATCAACCTATGGTAATGTTTCTTTACTAATTAAATACATATTGATTAGAGCAGTTATGAATTGATATTAGTGCTATGTTGAGATGGGCGTTTCATTGGAAGCCGGTTACAAGAAAGTCACTACAGAATATGATAAGACCATGAATAATTGACGTTACTATGAATCTTTATGTCAACCGCAATGTAGTCAAAAACCCACACATCACTTAATGCTATAGCTATGAACTATAGTCTCGTCAACCCATCAGAACCGGCCAAAACCTTACCCGTCATGAAAAGAAACTTATGCAAACTATAGCAAAAGCTTTTTTTTAGATCAACCTTCATTCTATACCCC